>JAOUZG010041316.1:3904651-3917504 GCA_026289955.1 Argiope argentata | reverse complement strand
ATATATATATATATATATATATATATATATATATATATATATATAAATTTTACCTGTGTAGAAGACTTCATCAGTAATAATAAGTGAGATGTTATCAACTGTTCCAATGTGAGCAGCCTCCCTAGTATATATTACATTTGTGTCATTAGATCCACAGATTTCTTCAGAATTTCCAGAACAGTAGACATCACAGATAGAAGAATCAAGCACTTCAAACTCTGTAAAATATTTCATTAGCCGTCATTTTGAATTCAAGAATAAAGTATTTATATAATAAGAATATCAAATTCAAAATTATTAAGGAAATATTCTTTTAAACCATACTATGAAAGTATGCAAATTCAAATTCTTAAAATGACTAAAATATATATGATCCATATAATGTTCAAATCTTAGACAATAATGTGCAGACATTTTTCAATTATTTTATATCGACAGAACTTTTTTTTATTTCTATAGTAAATTTCTGAACAAAAATACTACTTAATTGGACAAATGAAACTCTTATTATTACAAATATTTTATATATGTGCAGATGAAATAATGCTCTTTAAAACAATTAAGGACAGTTGAATTACTTAGCTGAAACATTATAGAATAATAATATTCTAGGTTAATTTGGCAATTTTTATTCAGTTTTTTTAAATTTATTCTTTATCACAAAGTAACAATAAAATGTACATAGAAATATATTTAATACTATCATAAAACACATGAATATAAATCCAATAACTAAAAAAATTAGAAGTATTGTAATAACTGTTTCACTATATATATATATATATATATATATATATATATATATATATATATATCTTTAGTCCTAAAATTATGTAAAATGATTTCTGAACAATAACATCCATGAAAATGATGAAAAGAATTGAAATTTTAAGTAATAATTAGTTTTTAAAAAATCTATTAAAATTTTAATAAGTCTTTCCTTAATGAGCATTTACTACTTGAGAAATTACTATGTTCTAAATTCAGTAGCTCTTAGTCCCATGGACTGCCCAGTAGAGCATTTTGAATTAGTTTTTTATCATACATAGTACATTGCACAATTATAACATTTTTATAAAACAATGTAATTATAGAATTTTTCAATAGGCATAACAGTTTTTAAAAAATAATTGCAGCATTTCATTTTCAACTTTTAGTTCCTTATATTACTTTATTTGCTGCAAGTCAACAAAATCAGATCAGAAAACATTCGAAATGTTAAAATACTTAGCTTACCCTTATAAATATACAACTTTCCACTTAATATTACAAAATTGATTTCCTCTTCAAATTGAAGTTTATAATTTTAGAATTAAGAAATATTTCACAGATATGGCTCAGTAAAAAAAAAATCCTTCTAGAATATAATCTTCATTCTATGCTCAATTTATAGGTTTTATTTCATAATAATCTAATTTAATGTACTTCTAGAATTATTTTCCATTTTGTTATATGTCATGATTTATGAACTCTAAAAATTGATGAATTTTAGAAATAGAATTATAATACAATATTACTTAGCTTAAAGGTTTTATCTCAAAGTTATAAAACTTGATACATATTATTTCGTCTCAGAAAGATTTATAATTTTTTTTAAAAAATTCCAGCGTAAATTTAAAACAATTTATTTAGAATTTAAAAAACTAGGATAATTCGTCATTAGTCCTTTAATTTAGTAAATGATGAGATGTCTCTACAGTTTTATAAAAATTGTGTTATACATACTATATGTCTAATGAAATCAAATTTCTTTTTTCAAAGATAAAAAGTTTTTTACACTATTTTAAAACACACTAACTTCAGCAAAATATTTTTGCTAATTCCATAAAGAAAGTAGAAAAATCTCAAGTTAATTGAGGGAAAAATAAAATAAAAAATCCGGGCCTTAGGACTTTTTAAGGGTCACCATCAAGGAGGGATTCCAAAACGGGATTTTTTTTCTGTAAAGGATTTGACTATTAGTCTGAATATAAACCCAACTGAGACCCAAAAATCCCAAGAAATTAAAGCCTAAAAGATGCACAATATTTTATAAATAAAAACGTATATGAAAATTGTAGAATCAAACAAAAACACACAAAATGAACTATAGATGAAAAACAAATAATAATTAAAAATAAACAGTAGAAACAAACAAGAAAAAAACTGTAGCCAATAAAAATATTACAAAAAAAGAGTAACTTGTACCCTTGTTTCCAATATTAATAATATATTATTGTAATATTTTTTTTTCTTATTGTAGCAATAATTTTACCAATAGTCAGACCCTTTACAGAAAATCCATTTTTGGAATCCAGGCCTGATGGTGACCTTTGAGAAACACATCAGGTCAGATTTCTTATTTTTTTTTCCAACTGATTTGATATTTTTCTGCTTTTGTTTTGTTCATCTGTGCTTTGGTAATAGCAGTATAAGTGTTCTCTAAAATACACTTGTGTTTTTTAATTATGGTTGGCCTGTTTGTTTCCATAATAGTTTTTAAATTGCAATTTTTTAATGTTTTTAATGCTTTCAAAATTGATTACCTCTCTGCTTATTATATCTTATAAAAGTGGCTAATGAAATTTTGATATGGAATAAAGTCATTTTATAAAATGTTCTCTAAAAGTTTTGTGATTTTTTATTTTTGTAGAGATGTCCATAAAAAAACCAGAAAAGAAATAATAAAAAATGTAGATATTACTACAATATTTTTTTTTACTTGGCCATATAATTCTGAACATTAGAACTACTAGAACTTAAAGTTACTGATCAATCTGTTGTAGAATATATGCCTATCTGATCCCTGATAGTTCTATTATTAAATAAATAAAAAATCAAATTTAAGATACTCAACATTAGAAACTCACTAAATGAGTGAAGCAGTTACTTTTAACAGTGAAAAATCATTCAAATGACTTCAGAAAAATCTTCTTTACATATCATAAAATTTTTTTATATGTATATGAAAACAAATCAAGAAGCTAACTTCAAAGTTTTTCAAAATCTGGCAGTTTTATAAAAGACAAAAAGTTGTGTCCATGTATTAGGTGATATCTAGTTCATTTGTCCTTTTAATGGGGCATTAGAATAAAAAAGAAAATTGTCTGCATGCTTCCATTCTGGGATAAAGGAGAAAATTGATTACCGAAAACCAAATTAGAACTGAAATTCATTTTTTTAATTTGTAAAAATGGGGATTCACCCTACTGTTTAAAATCTAATAGTACATTATTACATAGGTATGAATTTCAATTTCACAGTCATTAGAATTCATTATATTGAACTAAAACTAATGGTTATTAATTTCAAAGGTCATAATTGCAACATTAAAATAATATCAGCAGAAGTTCGTCTAAATATTATTTAAACAAATAAATTAATTTAAAAATGTGAAAAAAGAAACATGTGGATTTTTATCAAACAATGCAGAACTCAAAATAAAATTGTGAAAAAACTGCAAAGCTGGGCAATCTGTCATATGTGCATAGGAAATGAATATGAAACACAATTTTAATAGTATGTAGTTTGTTTTCAGTTTCTAATTTGACTACATTTTCACTTAGAAGAAAAAGTGAAATTTTAATAAAATATAATATATGTAATCATTACCAGACACATCATTTCCGCAAAGACAATACATTCCACTCAACAGTCCTATGTAAGTGAATTTTTGTTCAGCACATTGCTGTTTGCATAAATTTTGAGTCAGCATATCAACTAAGTATCCTCCAGGGGAAACACGAAACTCAGAAGATTCATCGTTAAGTTTCAAACATAGAGGGTCTCCTGGAAAATTTTAAAAAAAAATTTTAAAAATTATATTATTTTAGATTTATTTATTAATTATAAATTATATTATTAAAAATTATTATATTATTTTAGAATGAATTTATTTATATATGTCTTTAAAAGAATGAACTAACACTCATTGTGTCGAAGAAATCCTGTATATGAATCTGAATTGAATGGCTAATCATTAGTATATCAAATAATAAGCCATTCAACAGTCTTTTACTAGAATAAATATGTCTGTCACAAATAACCTCAATAAATATTAATACATAAGGTTGTGAAATAGTTATAAAAAATAACTAAAAAGGCAATGAAATAAAAATTAATGATTGATTGTTCACAGAATACCTTGAATAAATGACAAACTATTTATTTGACTTAAGCTTTTGCTTGAACTTACTTCAATTTTGCTTTAAATTATTTTGATTTTGTGATTATTTCTAAGTTTAGGGCCTGAAACAACTATAACCCTCTATCATAATGATAATTAATGAAAAGGGGAAAAAAGATAAATATTTTTACTTACCTTTGATTCCATGAAACTGAATAAGAAAAATAAAAGAAGAATTAGTAAAAAAGAAAATTTAGAATAAAAATTGCAAAAAAAAAATTATGTTAATTAATATAGAAATTTATCACATAAGCTGTGATCAGATATTAAAAAAATAAGAACACAACAAAACTTGCTACTAGAATTACATTCTATAGATAAAATTCTCATAAAATAATACATTGATGAGAATTGTAACAGATAGTAACTATATATATATATATATAAAAGGTGCAAATTCTATTTTGCTGAAATTTTAAAATGAACTTAACTTATAAGTAATGTTTCAGTAAATAAAAAAAGATATATCAGGGAAATAAATTGTTCATAATAATACATTTACTGTAATAATTTTTTATAACTGAATAGGAACACAAATTTCTGGTTAAATATTTCTTGAAATTTCAAAATTGTAACTGCATTTTAGTCAAGAAAAATATTTTTAAAAATAATTCATAATTTAGAAAGACATAAACTAATATTAAATATTGGACTTATTCTAAAAGCCTTTCAAGTTCAATTTTATTATATTTATTTATTTTTAATATTCAAGTGTCAGAAGAAATTTTGAGACTGCAATAATTTAAGAAATAATAAATCACTTGGACAGTAAAAAATACTTTATTAAAAATAAAAAATCACAAAATATACACACATTTTTACATGTATTTTTTTTTAAATTAAGAATGTATTAAACATTTTGATAAAACTGAAATTAGACTTTTTACATACATTATAAAAAATATGCCCTTCAAAAAGAATGAAATTTTTCTATTTATATCTTTGAAAAAAGAAAACCATTTGAAAGAAACATTTAAAAAATTAATATTTTTATTCATTAAGAAGGAGCATAATTTTAACTTGCTTTCAGCTATCAAAAATGGTTTTCTATAAATTCATTATAAAATAATTATATTACATTTCACAATTTTATCTGTGGGTTCATTTTTAATACCCACAAAATAATGTCCTTTAACTTTTTCATTTGAAAATGATCTGCAATGTTCTGAAATGTTCTCAAAGTCATAGTCAAATCATCTATAGGTAAAAGAGTGGTGAATTGTCCAGCACAAGAGCAATATCGAATCATGTTTCTGTCCTTAATCATTTTGCATTTAACACACTGCAAATCTTGAAGAACATGTGCCATCGACTTTCGATGAATACATTCAATCATCATAGATTCAATTTCCTTGGTATCATAAGGTACTTTGCAAACACTACACAACCAAACTGGAATTCCAGTTGTTTCATTAATGACATATTGTTCACGACATAAATCAATATTACTACAAGTACTGCAGCTTTTACATATAACTTCTGTTAGAAGAAAAGATAAACAAGGATCTCTCCACTCTGCTTCATCACTAAATTCCTTCACGCCTACTATTCTAAGAAGATCACGGCGAACTTTCAAAACAACATCACCTAAAGAGCTATCCAATGACAATACCTTGCAAACAGCTTTAGTAAATTCCAAAGCTGGACTTGACATTTTGAGATAAGAACCTGGTAAAACAGGGAAGACATTCTCTCCATTAGGTCCTATTTCAGATGGTAACTTTTTCTTTATTTTTTCCACTAATATATAAAGCTTATGTGCAAGATTACTTCTGATATATTTTGATAACGCTGTTGGAGTTTCATCAGAATTTTCATCAGGAACAGGCATTTGACTTGGATTAGGAGGATTCACAATAGAATCTGAATTTTCTTTGTAATAGCTGTATGCTTCCTGAATATAGTCAGCTACAACATTGTAGAAATTATCATCAATTGCTGCCACTTTTGGTAGAAATTTGGCAATGTGGAAACAAAGGGTAAGAGATCGCTTTTCATTTTCATCATCATCATTCAATTCTTCAGAATCCTTTTCTTCTTGATCTGGAGTTTCTGATTTTTTCTCCTGATTGACCTTGATGCCAGCAAAGTTAGCTGTATCTAACCATAACAAATACTCCCAGTATTCAGTCAATTCAAACTGAAGACCATGAAAAATTTCTTTTCCTTGAATGCACTCATTTACATATTGAGTATAAGCTAATGCATCTTCAATGGATTTCCGCTTAGTACATAGGATTATACGATTGTAAGAGGCATACACAACAATAGATCCTAATTTTTGATACTCATAAATTACTTGAGTAAACATCTTTTTCATTAAATTATTAAGAATTTGTTTGATGGCAGGTTCATAAAGCAAAGACTGAGGGCTTCGCAACCATCTATAAAAATTCACTATTTGGTTATCAGCAAAAACATTTTTGTACTGAATAACTTCTCGAACCCAGCTTGCAACCATGGTTCGTAATATACGAAATGCACCTGCACACAAAGCACTCTCATCATATACTCCAAGGTTGGAAGTGATTCCTTGACCACTCATCATATCTGCTAATGAGGAAACAGATCCTGAATCAAAAGCGATACTGGCATTAGTTCCTTCAAGCTCAATAAGATTTTGTGCCTGTAAAACAGTAGTGACAGCCATACCCTCAATAAGAAGTTCTACACAAACACTAGGATATGCATCTGTTTTATTCACTTCAGCTAAGACATTTTCTGATTCTGCAAGCAATCTATTATCATCAGCCTCTTTGCCACCCAAATCTGGTCTCTCTGTAGGTGAGCACCAAAGAATGAAATTTTGTTTTTGTAAATGACGAGCAAAAAAAACATCGCTACCAAAAAGTGAGGCATCTTGTGGCAAGTTACCTATAGGTATATGAAAATACCTACATTGCTCTAAAAGTACAGATATGGAAGATTCAACATTCATGAAATGCTTCATCATAGTCTTGGAACCCACTCTTTGCCAATCCATAACTTGATATAACATATCACTATCGTGAATGTGAATAGAAATTAAAGGAAACTCAGTAAATCCAGGCATTAGAGTGCATATATCTTGTGAAGATATTGGTGACTGAATTACCACAGCAGTAGGTCCACGCTTTTCATCTTTGTACATCATTAAATACTTTTGTAAGCCACGATATACTAACTTTATGTCTTTTTCTATGTGAATTTCAAATGTGTAATCACCTTCCGGTAATAGTCCAGGATCAACACCACTTTCTAGTTTTGAATTTCGTTCATTTGTGAAAACATTAGATAAGTTTGGCATTTGATTTGTTCTAACAGTATCTAGCACATAAACCACTGCCTTCTTTGAAGGAGGAAAAAAGAAACCAAACATTGACTTTTGTCCACAAGTATGATGATATAAATACAGTAACTTCAAAGATCCAGGCTCAAGATAATTATGCTGTGCTAGAGTTCGAAATTCCAAATGTGTTAGATTGTAAATATCGGAATCTGATGATGCATATTGCCTCACATATTTACGGCCTACAGCACAAACACATCCTAACTCAATCAAAGCACGAAATAGAAGAGAAACTTGAGTTTCATATACCCCTTCAACATGCGGTAAAGACAATTCCGCTAAAATATCATTAGAATGCTGTTGATAAATTTCTTCATCAATCATGTACTCATATAAATTATACACTTGATGAGATCGAGGTAAAATACGGTTAACTTTCTTCCACAAAAGACTCTCGCCCTGCTTAGGGATACGTTGATTTACATAAAATATTCTAGGGATATTTAATTTAATACTATGCAAATCATTTTCTATTAACACCCACAGCTTATAAATCCCTAATTTTCCTGTTTCAGCTACCTGTATAATCTGCCAAGGGCTATCCAAAATTGTTCTTTTGGCTTTTCTTAAAAACTGGCCTATTCCAGTGAAAGTTTTACTAGAACCAGATGAGACTTTGGAAATAGGAGGTAGATTAGTACCACTTTCTATTGCTTTAGATTTTCTCTGTTCTATCTGAAAAGCCCATTTTTTCTTTTGATATATTAGCCAATTAATGATTTCTTCTCGAGTTTTGCCAAGACTTGGGGGTGGACCTAGATATTCCTGCCAAGACATGGCAAGTTCTGCTTCACTCAAATTAATTCTCTTCTTTTTGTTCAAACGATTACTTTTTGCACTTGTTGTTGCTTTTCGCTTGGTGCATACAGGAACACCTACAGAACTACTTGACGGTGATAACTGATCCTCAATGTCAGTAATAATTTCAGGCTCTTCTGTATTTTTTTCTTTATGGAAAAAAATCTCAGTTATTTTCTTTTGCTTTAAGCTATCATTTTTTTCTAATAGACGTTTGTGTAACCAATCTGGATGTGCAACCCGAGGTACAGGATTTGGAACCTGTTGCAAAGCTGCAGGAATAGTAATTATTTTCTGTATTGTATTGCTAAATCGTTCTATATAATATTCCCAGTCCAAAATTGAACGAATATCAAAATCAAACAATCCTGGTGATTTTAACCACTTCCTTAAATAGTGCTTTTTAACACTTGGTTCAGCTTGAAAAATAGCAAGTGGAATAGCTCTTTCAGTTACTGGTGAACCTTCAGGTTTCTTAGAGATAATAAAACGACAACTTAATCCTGCATCTTTAACCATTTGATCACCAAGAAACTCAGCCAACCTTTTGGCAGTACTGATAGAAGTTGACTTCTGCCCTTCATAATCTTCAAGCTTACGAGACATACTCCTATTTTCAGAAATTAAATCAAATAACTCCTTATCGGGCATATTGACAGCTTTTGTATAAAGAACATCTAACCAATAATCAGCAACTTTTGCAACAGCTGCATAGCATTCTGCAAGGGTGTTTCCTTTCAAAAAAGCTTCAAAAACAGAAGATTGGAATATTTTAATTAATTGTAATTCTCCTCTTCTCTTTACTTCAAAACCTTTTAGCTCAGCCAATGATCCATCAAAGTTAAAAACAGCATATCGTTTCTTTAATTTTTTACCCTCTTCTTTAGATGCTGGTAGAACCATAGCTAAATATGGGCCGTCCACTTCAAAAAAGATAGAATTTTCACTTCTAATTTCATATACACGATTTTCAACATCAACTAATTCATGATATTGATCATTTGTGTTGTGATCTTGGACAATAACATTTAACATAGCACCAGGATAAGAAATATGCAACTTTGGTTTCTTTGGGTTGGAAGTTTTAATGGTGAAATTCTCAGGAAAAGAAGATGGCAAAATGCACCAAATACCATCAGTATCAAGCTCTAAAGGTCTTCCAATCTGTTCAACAAGTTCCCTAGCTTTTGTAATAATGCCAGCACCAGTATGGCACACAATTCCTGCCATTTCCATACTATACCAACGAGCTCCTTTTCTCATTACATACCCATAAAATGAGTTCAAAATACATTTATGGGCAAGCTGCAAGGAATCATACAGAACTTCTAAAGTTTTGGATGATTTAATTGCAGAAGCGTCTCCTTTAGCAACTGCCTCTGCCACTTTCTTTTTAGCTACTTTCAATAAACCTTTGAATTCATACCGACGATCACGAAAGGCACGTACAGTATCTACATAAAATGAATTTTCACGTTGGCATACAGTAGAGTCGCGAACTTCTATCTTGGTTACATGAGTCTTTTTATAAGCTTTTCTGCAATATTCAGTTAACCTCTTTTTCTCAATTGCACACTGATCTTCTTTACTAAGTTCATGAAATGGAACTGGCTTGCCACCAGGAGTTGAAGATGGAAACATTTCAGTTTCAAGTTGCTGCTGGATACGTTGAAATTCACCCCTTGATGCAGGCATAATCTCTCCTCTCCAGGTCCAAGGCATCACTCTTCGACATCGGGCTCCAGGTTTGTTGAAGTCACAAGCAGCACAAGTAGCTTCATCAACCATTGCAGAAGGTTGCAATCTATTTGTTAAAATAATATTTGGATACATGGCTCCAACATCCAAATGATAAATAATTGGATTTTCTAACCTGGATGGGCAATCACGAAGCTTTTTCAACTTCTCAACAATTTCCTCCTTAACTTCTTTTAAATTGAGAACTTCTGATATTGGAATACCTTCTTCAACTTCAATTGCATGACGTAATGTTTTTTCTACATCACTCATGAGTTTCTGAAAAGCCTCTGGAACAAGTCGGAATCTACATGGTAAATTTGCACGGAAAACACCAGCTTCTAAAGATTCTACATGTCCACCAACATAAGTTTCTTGATCTAGAACATGACCATCTTCAGTTAACTTATTTAAAACAGTTTCTTGCTTATTGGGAAAGATAATATTTGCATGAAATGCTTGAACCATTAGCAATGATTCACATAAAGTACCTGATCCTTTTCTTAACACTTCATCTGGCTCCATAGGAATAATTGTACACAAGGCAAAAATAAATGGATGCACATATTTCATATATAAATAGTATGTTGCAACAGCATCGGAAACAGAATAGCTAGCTAGTACTTGAGGCTGTTCCGAAGCCATGCGGCACATATCTTCAGGGTCAAGTTCTACAGGATCATATCTTAATTTAGCTTTTGCTACAGCTTTTAAATTATGACT
Organism: Argiope argentata; assembly: GCA_026289955.1. Classification (NCBI taxonomy): domain Eukaryota; kingdom Metazoa; phylum Arthropoda; class Arachnida; order Araneae; family Araneidae; genus Argiope; species Argiope argentata. The sequence goes on along the minus strand of JAOUZG010041316.1, from coordinate 3,906,753 downwards.
CCCAACAGGCAAATAACTATCACGTTTCACCCAGTGTAAACAGTCAAGATGTGCACATGGTCTTGATAAATAAAATCCATCTCTATTACAAGAGAAACCTATTTCTTTTAACATATTCAAATCATAAACTGCAGCTCTAGCTTCTACAAACTTAAAATCAAAATTATCTCCGTTATAAGTAACAAAGACTAATGGTTTCACTTCTAAAATATGATCAAAAAATCTTTGGATGAGTTTTTCTTCATTTTCCTCATTAAACAAAGTAAAGTTGCCTTCAAATTCAGGTTTGGGTGTATATTCAAAATCATCTACATCTGTAGATACAATTTCTCGATTCGTAATCAAAAAACCCTGACCATCGATCATATATGATATCATCATAATTTGATCAGTACTGCTATCAGGGAATTTTAAAGGGAGCTTTGTGGTTTCAATATCATATGCAAGAACAGTTACATCAGCTGGTTGTAAAAGTTCATCACATAACTTGATCTCAGGTGGCATATTTCCTCTTCCTTTAACAAAATACCAATGACCAACGAAAATTTTTAAGTCAATTGAAACTCTGACATGATAAGGCACATCATATTCTCTAATGTCTATAATGTTGTCAAACTGTTCAAAATGTTTTTTGGAAACAGAATTTTCTGTGTTTTTACCCAAAACTTCATTGAAAGAAATGGAATTATTTGATTTGTCCTTATTTTTCTTTACATATGGCATAATTTCCTTCCTCACTTTAATTAAATCGGTCACCGTTGTAAAAAGAAGCTTTACAAATTTACCTTTAAGTCCGGACAAATGATTTGGAAGGTCTAGATTTTCTTTCTGCACGATTTCAACTTTACTAATAAGGCCACTATATTTTCTAGTCAAGTGAGTTGCAACTTCATGTTCTGTTCCCTCTACTGTACAAACATAAAAATAAGGCTTGAATGGTAAAGTTGCTTTAAATCTCCCACCATCGTCTTCCAGGAAATAATAATCAACAGCACTAATTAGACGTTTGTCTTCATCCAGAATTTCTGTAGAATGCATATTGTAAAGCCACGCTTTTCTTTCAACAGGTTCCTTATATCGAACAAAACCAAATTTGGCATCGATTTCATCATTGAATAAGGATTGTTGCAAACGCCTTTCACTAGTGTCTTCTTGTTTGGAAGACGATTCGGCTGATCGCAAAGGGTCTGCCTTATATCGTCCAGAGTTCATTAACACCATTATGAAATAAAAATAGTTGTCAACATATGTAAAAAAAATCAAAAATAATATCTTAAAGCAGTTAACTTAAACACTAAAGTTATTTCAAATTTTCTATAATCATATTTTGATTTTCCGATCAGTAATCGTCGTAACTCTAAAATCAAAACACTTTTTCGCGCAAGCAAAATAACCGCGCAATTTTAAGGTTACAGTGAGCATCTTTTTTTGGAGGGGAATGGGAATTAAAAGTAGTGCACTTTCAAGTTTTTTCTGGGATTAATTTGAAAGAAGTTACTATCTTTTATTTATGCTTTTTTATATTTTTGAAATTTCAAAAAAATTGAAATAAACTACAGTAAAAATTTATTTCAGACAATTTCACAAAAGGCCCGCACTACTACTACCCGGAGACATATGCGTTAGTGACAGTAAGAATAAATAACTCACTGAAGAAACTATAAATGGTTATTCAATCTTCCATAGAATTGTATTTTAAAGCTATTTTATGTGTTAGGTAAAATAAAGTGAAATTTAGCATCTGATGCAATTTATTTAAGTCTTTATATTTTTCGAAGCTGAAATAATAGTAATTTGAAGCACGGTTTTTTAAAGCTACTTTTGAATATCCTCATTTCTTCTTCCAAGAGCACAACATACTCAGAAACTAGGGATGACGAATATTTTAGAAACGGTTATTACGTAAGCAATATCAAAAAGTCACAAATTTCAGTGACCAATACTTTTCAAAAATGGGTGTGATTCAAATCACTGACGCGTTCTTATTGGTTGATATTTCGATTTCAGGTCTTGGATCACGATTGAAAGTAACAATCGATACGATCTGTCCAATGGACGCTCTCGAAGCAGATGTCAATCATGCATTTGAAAAGTCCCTTACC
>JAOUZG010041316.1:3859565-3874651 GCA_026289955.1 Argiope argentata | reverse complement strand
AACTAATTTAAACAGGTTTGAAACATTTGACTATCAGAATATATCGTCGATATATCGGGAATCGGAGAACCTATATCAGAAGCTCAGAATTAGTGCATCCTAATGCAGACTAGATAGTAATGTCACTTCAAACTTCTCAAATACAGAAGGTAGGCTATCTATCTAAATTGGTTTATTAAAAGGACATCCATTGGCCATTTCTATATTTCTCCCTCTCTAGTAAAATTAATGCCCTCCTTCATTTTTAATCGAAATCTCACTATACTCGTCAACACCTCACTGTCTAAACTTCACTCCATGAAAGCAGTGTACCTAAAAGAGCGAAATTATTCCCCACTTTATATTCAATGTTTATTAATGATATACTTCATTAATACAATACTGAACTACACATTTTCACAGTAGACACAGCCAAACTGGTCAAAAATAGAAACAAAAAATTCATCATTTATGTACTACACAAACACATCCAAGAAATAGAAAGCTGTTTCTCCAAGTGAAAAATTGCAATGAACGCCCCAAAAACAATAACATTGTTTTTTACAATCAAAAGGAAAACTACCCAAAATCTAATTAAAATTATTAAAGCTGAAATCTCATGGTCTTAATACCTTGGCGTAATATAAGACAAACCCCCATCTTAACAATGTTTTTAAAAAATTCAGAAATAACATGCTCGTTAAAAAATTCAAATTCAAGTCTGATGAATTTCCATGTTTTAGACCTTGCTGAAGTAGAAAAACGCCTTTTTCGAAAATGTCCATTTGCCGAAATGCATCTGAGACAAATATAACTCAAAAACACTTCAATGTAGATTAATGGAATTTGATTTACTGTCTTTACAGCATATTCGTATATCTCTTTCAAATTTTGAATAAAATCCGTTCAGAAGAAGTGTTTGTCCGGTTGCTCAAATATAAGTTGAATAGATCATTATAAAATGAAGAGAGTTAGGTAGATAAAATTCAATACACATATTTAGCCTTTATAATATAGACAGGCCTGTCAAATTTTGAGCCAGATTTAGCAATCGGTGATAGGCTGTCTATCTGTAATTTCAAAAACATGAAAACGAGATAATTCAACAACGCAATGTCTTAATTATATAAGGGATTTTGTGACTACAAGTGTAGTTTTGTGTCAGATTCTTGTTTGAATCGGTTGGTAAAAATGCCTAAAACACAAATTCTTCTTTTCGGATACCGCATGCCAAGGATTAATCAATAAAAAATTCGCCAAGGTTGACATGATAGATTCAGTAAAAATGTTAAATTCATGCGGAAGGTTATTATTATTCATAACGAATTGTAGTCGATCACGGTCTTTAAGTCACAAATTTAGTTCTCAAAAGTGTTTCTGCCGTGGCAGTCTAATGAATCTGTGCGCCTTATTAGCGGGTTGGAGCAACCAAATTACGATTATCATTAATAGCACAATATATAATTATCATGTATCTATAATTTTTCTTCCCATCGAAAACTTTCCCCACAATATGGAAGTCACGCATATTTTATTGGATGATGAATGGATAGTTGCTCAATGAATCCCGGCCTTGGCGATAAAAATGAGGGCTTTTGAAAAAACAAGAATTATGACCATATATCCTGCGAAATTCTTCCTACAATCTTTCCTGAATCCTGCAAAAATTCTTCTATCCTCTGTTGGAAACATTATATAACCCATGTAGCACAGCCTGTTGCACAATATTGTATAATATTATGAGATATTATATGATATCAAACAATATTATGAATATTTATCAATGTCATACAATATTGTACAATATTTGTGTGCTACTAGGGAAAGCGAGGAACTTTTTATAATTTACTTAATAAACTCATTTTTTTCGAGTGCTGATCATTGAGGGAGCTCTATTGCGGTCTTTCATGCTTTTACGATTTTTAATAGCGATTATCTTTTGCTTATAAGTTGGGGACTTCAGCAAGCTCTGTCTTGTGCGCGTTTTAGCCATATTTTGCTATCTGTTTTTTTTTTAATTTTAATTTTGCTATCATTGCTGTTATTTTGGAATAAAACATCATTATTCATTATAGAGCCCGCGGTAATTCTCATCGTGCTGCCATTTAATGGATTTTATGCAATAATGATTTTATGATATTTCTAGTTTTACGAATGTCATACAATAAAGTGATCAAAAAATATTGCCAAATTTTTTGTACTAACGAAAATAGAAAATAATAAAACAACTGGAAAAAAAATTCCGAATTTTTCGTTTCTACAGAAGTAATATTTATTAAATTTATTTAATATTTTCAGAAACATCTTTGAAATTGTCTCGATACATATTTTTTAAATTTTTGAATAATTAAGGATTATCAAACAAAAAGGGGGATAAAATAATTTTACAGACATTTGGAAATCAAATTGTAATTTTAGTTGGCGATAAATCGCCAAATATGACAACCTTCTGCATTTGTCTAATAACCTTAAAAGCGAAAAATTGATGTCTCAAAAGTGGTAAATCGCCAATTTGTGGCCTACGGATTTTGAGGCTTCAAAAACCTTAAACAAAAACATTATCATTGTTTTCAGATGATAAAATCAAACATATCTATATTATATGTAATATCTTACAATTTGACATATTTTTTAACTCTTAATATTTTGATGAAAGAATGCTTGAAAACTTTTTCATTGTTTTAATAACTATCTATGGCAAACGACTTGTTTTGTTTTGTGGAATATTCAATGTATTTAATTTCAGTTACATCTTTTATACATCATATTAGATTTTATTTAAGCAAAATAGTTTGAAAGCTGAAATGTGAAAGAAATATTCTTTGTGTACATAAAAAGCCATTAAAGAATCATTAACTGATAGCCCAGGCTATTAAAGAGCAAAAACTATTAGAGTTCTTTAATATCTTATTTATGTTCAAAGAAATTTACATTTTTATATTTCGTGTAAGAAGTATTCAAAGTGAAAATATTGTCATTGTTGTTAAAATTTCAACACAAGACTTTGAATATTCTTTACGTTTCAGATTCCAGAATTTGGAACACGCATTTTTGAAATCATTTCTGCTTGTTCTGAATCTAAGACAATGCGATAAAAACAAAACAAGGGAAGTTAGATGAATAAAATTTGATACTCAAGTTTAATATGTAAATTTTCAATAGCTATCAAATTTGAAATAAAATTTATCATTAGGTTGAACGCTTCTCGACCTATATTTTTTTCAAGCATCTTAACATGATAACAAACCAATAACTTAAATATATGAAATCTGGTATACTATTTTGTGATTACTTTTGCAGTATTAGCACAAATTTTAATTAGATCTCAAATGAATTTTGGCTACAATCATTTTCGGAAATATGACTATAAAAATAAAATGTAATTTACACCTTTTAAAATTATTGCATTCAAATCATTTGAATGTTACAATATGCAATGAATTATAAACATTCATTTAACAATGTAACATTCAAATTTTCTAAATCTTGCAATTTTTTTAAAAAAAATATTTTTTGTCTGATTTCCAGCAATATATTACATTATTGGTCCTTAAATTTAAATAATCTTAATTTTACTGAGCATTTAATCGCGAAACTGTCTTCCATTGTTAAAAGATAAGGAGGAAAGATCTTTTATAATACCTAATAGAAATATTTTTGGTTAATATCTCCATGATTTACAAGACAAATAAAGAAGTACAATTAAATATTGCGAAGTTTAGAAACTAGATGAAGAGAATTTTACCGTTTTCATAAGTGGCATTATATTTTGGATATATCTGTATCCAAAAATTCTATGCACGATATAAAACAGAATCTTCAGAAGCAGATTTTTTGAAGAATGATGAAATTTTCTTATTTAATATTCTCAATGTTTAAATAAGTGTCTTTATACAACTGTTTAAATTCGGTTTTCTGATAGAATTTTATAATGAAAAAAAAGACTCATAAATGAAGATGCAATTCATATTTTTTGTTCAAATTTGGTATCATGATTTTTCAATACTTTCTACATTAAATCTGCATTTTTGTCGAATTAAATAATAATTAATCTATTCGTTTCAAAGTATTTTATAGCTGTTTTATTATTTCAGAATGTGAGAAAATTTTAAATGTTATGTTTTTTTTATCAGTCGATCTGCAATAACTAAAGATTGAATAGAAAAGGAACTTTTTTTTAAAATTCAAGAGTTAGATAATATGTTTCTTAAGAAGTTTGAAAGATTTTAAGCAAATAATTTAATAAACCTCTAAAGTAAAATAATTTTGATTGATACCGTATTTTATCCAAAAAAAAAAAAAATCAAAAACAAAAAACAACTACTACTCTAGTCAATACCTAAAAGTATATGACTGCGGTTGAATTTCAGACATTTTGAAGAAATCTTGGTCATATTCTAAATAATTTATCTGAGATAAAATATAATCAATATTCTCGGAAAACAACTGGTAGTCGAAGGTGATTATATTAAATACGTGTACGAAAACCCATTTTGGTTAATATTTACATATTCGCTTTTATATTATAAATATTTAATTTTATTTTTAAATGCAAACTTTTCAAGAATTATTTAATTAGATGATATTTCCTTTTATTCAACAATTATCAATTCGATTATTTTCGGGGAAAACGAGTATTAGAATCTCAATAAGTTAACTGAAATTTATAACCTTTTTTAATTTAAAAATATAAATAAATTTTAAAAAATAATGAACTTACCAAGGAACAGAAGATTAACGTTAAAAGAAAAATTAAAAATAAATATTTTACACCTAATGATGTCATCTAAAAAGATTTAAAATTATTAAAAAAAATATCTTGAAATTCTTTCAAGAGCATTCAGCTTATTCAGAGACTTTCCATGCTTATTCAGAGACAGTGTGCATTCTTTTTGAATATTTGGCAAAAGACTAGACAATATCTGTGATTTAACACCCTGGTCGCCATGGTACTAGTGTCATCAAATGAGCAGCAACTAAGAACAAACAAGGTTTCAACATGAATTTTAGAATAGTTCTGCGTGACCTTTGGCTCGCGTGACTCGCTTCGTGGAACAGATTTAATTTTGGGCGTATAGGCATACAATTATACACAAAAGTAACCTGTTTAGAATGGGATACTTAATAAATTCATGAGTTATTTAGAAATTTCGTATCTGAAAGAAAGTGTTAAGCATAAAATGGCTATAATCATTTCGTTTCATGGCTCTCAGAAGATGAAAATGTAGCCTAACCGTTAAAAGACATGGCATTTTTATCGGTTCAGTTTATGATCCACCATGTAAATAATAAAGTAGTTGTTACCTTTATTATGAAGGTTAAAGTAATAAAATTTTTGTTTCGCCATTATGACTGTTAATTCAGAGTTAGTTACCGAAAGACATGTATAAAGTAGATATGAACAGATAAATTTTTAAATGTTAATAATCTCGAAGAAAGCATCTGGAAAGAAGAGGTAAATACCGTAGATAGTTTATCAATGAATTAGTTAAATGATTTACTGGGAACATAAGTTTAAGGAAACTTAACTTATGTTGGAAACATAAATTATGTTAAGTTAATCTGATAAGCTCGCACACTGTGTTGCCTATATAAAAACTGTTGATAATGTGGAGCTATTAGTTTCGAAAAACGGAAATTAATCTTAAATTACTCAATTATAATTAACAATAATTAAACTCAAATTTACAGAAGCATTTATTCCCATATTAAAAGTGACAAATTGAATTAATTGGTTTTTTTTTAAGCATAGATTTTTTTTGATAGAACATAGGTTTTTTTTAAACAAACTTTTTTTGTATACATATTGTAAAGGGTTGTTATCGTCAAAAAATTTGAAGTTGATAATGTGACAAATCTCCATTTATAGACATTCGTGAGTTCGGAAAAAACAATTTCGGAAAATGTCTGCCTGCCTGGTTCTGATAAATATAACTAAAAGCCCTTTGAGCTAAGCGGATGAAATTTGGTTTATAGTAACAAAAAATGTGAAGATTTCTGTCAAAATTTGAGCTAAATCCGTTCAGAAGAAGTTTGTCTGTCTGACTGTTCGAATATGAGTTAATTCGTTAATTATAAAACGATGACATTTAAGCGCATATAATTTGGTACAGAGCTTCAACATCTATAATCTAGACACCTGAAATTTTAACCCAAATCCAACAAAAGATTGACCGTCGGTTGGTCTGCAATTTCAAAAACACGTAAACTCTATTACTCAAAAACACAATGACTTGATATATTCAAGTTTGAATTGAATAAGTAATGACTTAAATATATGAAGTTTGTTATGGGATTTTGCGACTACTTGTGAAATTTCGCTTCAAAATTTTGTTTCAGTTGGTTGGAAGAAATTAAAATCTATTTTTTGAAATACTATTAACAATTATTAATTTATTTACACTATTTCTTATGATTAGGTTTTGAACGATGCCAGAATAATATCGGATGCCCCCCCCCTCTTTTTCCGTAACTTTACTTTTTTTCCAGATGCCGGCTCACCAAACCTCCTTGTAATTACTATAATTATGATACGATGTATATTCGTATTTGTAGATGCTAGCGTTTTGTTGAATTATTGAACACACACACACACACACACACACACACACACACACACACACACACACACACACACACACACACACACCCACACACACACACACACACACACACACACACACACACACACACACACATTCCACAGTTTATCTTCGTGTACTACTCACTTGCAACTACTAAGTTAAAAATTTGTGTAGGTCTTAGAATGTAACTTTAATCCTTAAATGTTACCCTATCCTACTGTTACACTTTTGAGTTTTCTTAATGTCATATGAATATTGCTGTGTATAATTTCATAATATATTTTTTCCCAACGTTTATCTTCTTGTAATACTAACTCGAAATTACTGAGTAAGTTTTAAATGTGATTATGGTACTAGAATGTAACTTTGAACTTCCATAAGTATCTATAATCTTCAATTTAAAAAAATTGAAATTATAACATACATAATGTTATGCATAAATTAACTCTCCTGAAAAATACAAATATAAAAATTGTTTCATTTAAATTAAAAAAAAAGAATAGAATCTGGAATAGAATCTTTCTTAGGAATATGTGAAATAGTTTCCATTTTGGTTAAAATCTTTATAAATATAACTATTTGTATCTTCTACAATGCTGAAATAATATTAGAAAAAAATAATACAAAAGCCTGTTCCAAAAATAAAATCTTTATTATATCTAGAATGTTTGATTCATAAAAAAATTTTATTGTAAAAGAAAATTAATTGATGTTATCTTTTCTAATTGACGCATATTTTTGTTTTCTATTTTCACTTTTTTTCTTCTTCCAATAAACGTTTGGTTGTGGTTAATATTTTCGTTTAATCCTAAACATAATTATTACTTATTACGGATTGAAAAGAAGGGTTATCAATTTTATTTGGTATCAATAATGGATCTTAAAGATAAATATTTTTTATCTCTAGAAAAAACACTAGGTTTGAATTTTCGAATAAGGATTAGAAATGTTAGAGCAATTCCATTTTTGCTCTTAATTTGAAATTGCACTCATTTGTCTGTAAAGTTTTTCTGTTTATAAAAAGTTTTATTTTACAAATGCTTACAATTTCTTGATTTGCTAAAACAATTTGAGCTTAGTAAAGCTTTAGGGTAAAAACATTTTAATAGTTTTTCTATGTAAGAAATTTCTCATAAACCTTATTTTCTGTTGGAAATAGCTTTGAAAACAAAACTTATTCGCTTATTTTGGATTTTCATTCAACTTGATGTTATGAAGTGTGCATTTGCAAAATTCCATTCTACATTGTATTGCAAAATAAAAACATTTTGTTTTAATCATCAGTTGAAGGAAAAACGCCGAGTTGAAATTTTTATAGCGCTTGGTGAAACAATATTTTTCTCAAAACATATCATTTGAATTGGATTCTCGCTGTCACTATTGATTGCACTAAATAGTGAGATGTATTATATTTTAACTTTAAAAATTTAATCTTCATGTGTAATTAACTACGATTTGTTCTGATACACAGAAATTGTATTTTGGAATTGTGATTGATCATAAAAAATGTTTTTATAAAGTAAATAATTATCCGTTTTTAATTATAATTATCCTTTGTACCATCAGTAGCAAATTTTGCCCAAGAGGTGTTTAATGGTGAAAAATGATAGAAAATTCAATATTAAAATTTCAAAATATCACTAAGCACTGATTGTTACAAATATAGAATTAATAGGATTCAATATCACAGTTTCTTAAGTTTTTTTACATAACATCTAATTATTGCCAGAATGTTTAAGTAAAATGTTTGTCTCATGAATTAATTTTGGTTATCTTTAATAATCTTCTTCATATTTTTCTTTGTCTCTAGGCATAGTCTTATTGGTAATGAGATAAGTATCTACTCGCAATGGCATAGAAACACTCTCAACACAAATAATTGTCACCTCAATGTATGTAAGTCATTTGATACTATGTCGTAGAATCTTTAAATTTTTACAGCAATCGAGTTTCCTTATTTTCAAGATTTTTTTTTAAATACAAACTCCAAGAATAGACTCTAGATGGCACTGTTCTTAGTAAGTTGAAATAATTTCGTGTGATTAATTTAATTTTGGTGAAGCTTACGTTCGTTGCTGTAACTTTCTTCTTCTGAAACTGTTTTCATAGTACATAGATAATTACAAATATACCCTTTTTATAATTGACATGCTTAAGGCATATTAGGCTGCAAACTGTATATCATGCTGCAAAATGCATTTTAAATTACGAAATTACTGTAATATTAAATATTAGAACCAAACTCTCTTAATAATTGATATGCTTAGTGTATATTATGCTGTGAAATGCGTTTTTACAATGATAATCTTAAACTTTAGAACCATACCCTCTTTATAATTGACAAGCTTAGAGTATATTATGCTGCAAAATGCATTTTCGATTACTATGATAATATTACATATTAGAACCAAACTCTCTTTATAATTAATAGGTTTAGTGTATATTATGCTGCAAAATGCATTTTCGATCACCATGATAATATTAAACATTAGAACCAAACTCTCTTCATAATTGATAAGGTCAGTGTATATCATGCTGTAAAATGCATTTTCGATCACTATGATAATATTACATATTAGCACCATACTCTCTTTATAATTGATATGCTTAGTGTATGTAGTATTTCTCCCCTCAGTATACTGTAGCTAGGTTTAATGTATGTAGTATTCCTCCCCTTAGTATGCTGTAAAATGCATTTTCTATCACTATGATATTAAACATTAGAACCAAACTCTCTTCATAATTGATATGCTTAGTTTATATTATACTGTAAAATGCATTTTGATCACTATGATAATATTACATATTAGAACCATACTCTCTTTATAACTGATAGGCTTAGTGTATATTATGCTGTAAAATGCGTTTTAGATTACTATGATAATATTAAAAATTAGTACCATACTCTCTTTATAATTGACTGTATATATTGACTTATAATAAACTGTTTATTATGCTTTAAAATGAATTTTTTATCACAATCATAATACTAAACTTTAGACCCGTATTCTCTTTATGTGATAGTCTTAATGTATATTATGCTGTAAAATGCGTTTTAGATCACTATGATAATACTAAATGTTAGAACCAAATGGAATGTCTTAAGTATAAAATATATTCTTCATCTTGTACTATTATGTCCCATACAATAAGGAGGAAATTCCAGCGTTTCCAGATAAAACTTGGTGAAGGGTTTAATCCCTTCTATTTTCTTGGCAAGAAATCCCATTTCTGTTTTGGTTCCGGATTGGCATTGGCCATTTTCAAAACTTGTATAGTTTTCGCACTCAGTGGCAACGAATTTGCAGTCCGGCATGAGTGAATTGGAGAAATATTCGATGACGATGAAATGATTGCATAAAATCTTGTCCGCATTCGTCCAAACTGCAAAACATTGTAAAACATTTAGTTGTGAGATCTGAATAAATAATCTTTAATTAAAATAAAGAAATAAGATTCTGATTTGTTAAAAATGCGTTAGTGGCATTCATCGAATATCCTTAAATATTAAAAGATGGAACATTAAAAAATTAAAATATATTTTACAATTTTTAAGAAGTGCAATTATAACAATTTTAAGGAAACTCAATAAAGATATATACCACTGCAAACGTAGGCAACTATTTATAATTCTAAACAAAAATGTACAAAACATATTAGAAATAATTAGTATAAGCCATCATGAACTTAACATGATGTAATGATCGAATATTTTGAAGAAAAAAAATGAGCATAAAAATTTAATTATGAAACAGATATTTATTTCGGTAACCCAAAGCTATCAGTTTGGGACAATTTTTCTCTGTTGCAAATGATACAGAGGAAAAATTGTAAATTTTAGAAAAGTTCAGAAGAAGGCTTGATTGAGAGATGTATCAATTTTTCTACTTCTAAAAAGTGTAATGTAAACTTAGTAATTAAAACAATAATTTTAATAAAAACTTAGTGATCAAAATAATAATTCTTATTTAAACTTAGTAAGAAAACAATAATTTTAATGTAAACTTAGTAATCAAAACAATAATTCTAATATAAACTTCGGGATCAAAACAATAATTGTGAAAATAATAATATAAAATGTGATCTTGAACTACTTAGAGAAAATACACAGACTATAGTCGAAAATAAACATTTAAAGATTGTGACTTTGAAACACAAGGTAGAGAAGATTGAAGGTCAATATCTGACAGAATTTTTTCAGTCAGCATTCATTTTAATACAGAAGATAACACAGCAATACCTAATTTTTCTTATCGCACTTCTTATATTCAAAATTTTTCGTTCAAGTTTTTAATAAGTATTGTTACGTTTTTAGCGTAGCGGGTTCGATTGAATGGGCTTTACTTGAGGACAGCACAAACAAATTTATTTACAGGTATTTACAGGATGACGAGAAAGGAATACTTGAGATAAACGCAATCCAGCAGTCAACAGTCACTAACAGCGTAACTACAAACCTTACGCACAATAAACACAGACTGCAAAACAGCTATCGTATAACGCAACAAACAGTAAACCACAGCAAGCTCAATAATACAACGTTAACAGCTAACGTAAACACAGTTCACTAATAACAAGCAAAGAAAGTAATCCGCTAATCCAGCGAGACGCTTCTCTTCCCAGAGAAAGGTCTTTAACTCACTGCCGTAACTACGGCAACTCGTCCCTTATAAAGCCGAACTAGCGAGCGCGTGAAAACACGTGGAAGCTTCGTGAAAAATCCAGCGGTTACCAGATTATTCTTTTCGCCAAATCAATTCAGGCTGGCGCCAAGCTTTTTCACAACTATCGCCAACGCCTTCTCCTTAGGGGAGTTTCTGCGACGTTCGTCCGCTTGTAACAGTATTTATCATAATTAAAAAAAATTTATTCAGTGATAAGCTTTGAAAACATTAACAGATAAAACAATTTCAGGTCATTTTAAAACTTTAAAAGCTATTTAAGGATTAATTTTAGAATCCAAAAATAAAAGTATATTTAATGCAGTAATTTTCTTACCTTTAAGAGTTTCCCCTTTAAATACCTTGTAAGAATTTCCTACAACACATCGGCGTTGCTCCACACCACCATTAGGATAATAGTCCTGATGCCCAACTGGATGCAAAAATCCAAGCCCAGTACCTGAAAATACATTTCAGGTTAGCCTGACATGCTGTTTTCTGCTATCGATGTATAAAATTTACATAAATCAGAATGCTATTATGTTTAAATATCTGTATAAATTGCTGTGAATCTGTAATATTTTTTTCTTTGTGTAGCTTATCAACAATAAAGAAGGGAGATTTGTACACATTTTGTAATGGACGCTAAAGGAGTCTTGGCAACCTTGTGGACCCTCAACTGCCTGCATATAAGTTTTGTAATTTCGGAAATGAAATTCTAGAAAATATAATGATTATATGGATATTCCTATTTACTAGGAGTCGAGATATCTAGATTCTTCCAGAAAATTTCATATCGTGTTGGTAAACTATGAAAGGATAAGCAGTCTCATGAGGATTGAAGTCGATTAACGTCCTTGTGATGGAACTAGCTCTCTAGTAGTGCACTCTGAGTTTTCATTACTATTTTGAATCCTTTATTCTGTTTTGAAGATATTTGTTGTCTCTTTGAGTTAAAAGTTTCCTGTATTACTGTTTTTTGATATATACAGGGTGACTTTGATCAATTCTGATAAACGAAAGAGAGGGATAAAAGAAGCCATGTGGATCATAAATCATTATAGCAACACTGTTCAAAATTCAAAAGTTTTAAGTTGACTAATAAAAAATTTTACAAAATAAATTTATGGTTTATAGTGGCTTTATTCGAAAGCCGATGGTATGCGTAAGGTTTTGGCGAATTTTATAAATTGTATCTTGCACTTTTTTCGTTATTCAGAGTTACGTTTTGGTGATATTTCGATTTTTAATGTCACCAACCTTTCAGCGCTTATTACTCAGCTATAATTCCATGTATTTTTATGAAACTTGTGTCATCTTAAAGGATTTTTAGTTGCGTTTTGAGAATATGTGCTTACTTTGCATGAGAATGCTCCCAATTTTTTTAATTTACATTTTTTCCCGATTTTGAGTAAAATCAGTTTATTTGTCAAAGCTTGTAAATGGTTGGAGATGGAACAGTGTCGTTATAGTGATTTATAATACCAATGGTCTCTTCTGTCGACCTTTTTTGTTTGTCAGATTTGATCAAACTCACCCGGTATGCATAAATTTTTGAACGAAATGTACTTTTGAGTTCCAGGTGGAACGGTCAAGAACTATAGGAATTTTACCAAAATCTTGTCATTAGAGTCATTGTAATTTGTAGTCTTTATATTGGGGTCTACCTGCTTAATTTTTGTGTAATTTATAAGATAAATAAAAAAGTGAACCCAAATTATCTTGAAATAATCAAAATAGATTAAAGAAGGTAGATAGATTAGAGATATTAAAAGATTGAATAATATTATGGAACTGTCTTAATTAGAAAAGTTCAAGTGCACCATAAACAGAGCTTACATAAGACAATGGTGGTCAAAACATGCGACGTAAAAAGCACATGTCGTGTGACTTCTGCGCATGGCATTTAAATCTTCATCCGCAACGCTTTCCTCGATGAGTCTGTCATTAACGTCCTCCGCAAAGTATGAAGCGGATTTTTTTGTTCACATTTGTAGTTATAATTTTGAGTCGTTTTCTTTCCTCTTGTTAATGTTAAAAGATGAAATACTGATAATGTAACTTTACAAAGGTATACATAACTTTAAAAAAATGATTATTTTGAAGAGTTAATAAGGCGTCTAGGCTGTGATACACAGTCCTTCGGAGCCTTACGAGGTTGATAGATTTTCGGTAATTGCTTTTTCTACAACTTATCAGTGATTCTGAAATAGGATTTTTACTTCCGCTTGAATTACCTAATATATACACTTTTAATTTGGGCTTACAATAATTCACAGCAGGATGATTCAGTTAGTCTTATTTTCAAGGGTACTTTACCGTTAGCCTTGGCGTAAATGTCGCCATTGTGAACCAAGTGCAAGTAAATGACAAAACAATCAACGGAATTCTATATTCTTTGGCAATTTTTCTGCAAATTTCATTTGGCTGAATTCTACATGGCGATTTATCGCTTGCGCCCGGGTAACGGAAAGTACCTTTAAGTCGTATCAAATGAACTGAAATTTTAAAATATGTATTCCATATTAATCTTTAAATAACCTAAAAATCAACAATCTTGGTGGACAAGCTGGTCACCAAAGGCAGTTAAAAAATACATGATTTTGATTTGAATAAGTTCGGCTACATGGCCTTTAAAAATCAAATAAAAGCACAGAATTAAGCACATTTTTTCTCCAAATCTTCCAGAGGGTGACCTTCAACCATTTTCATAAGTTATAAGAAATCTTATGCTTGCCCATTTAAAGATAAAAGGAAGCATTTATAAAGATTTGTATTAATCTTTGTAAGCATTGTTATAAGAAAAAAATAATAGCCTTACCTGAGAATATATCACTGGTATGAATTACATCGACAAAATCTGCATCTGTGTATCTAAGGCGTATGTTCGGTTTCAATGATTCTTTTAATGAAATCCCACCCGGATCCAAACCTAAGAACGACATTAAAAATATTAGAAAGGCAATTTTATGGAAGGGTTTACATCAAACATCAAAACGCATAATTAAAATGCTTTTTTTTGTGATCAACTGTGATAACAGATTTAACCCTAAATTTGCATATTGATACTAAAAATTCTTACTCAAGAAACATGCGAAGATGCAGACTTCGCAACGAATGCGAAGATGCAGATGCAAACATGAATTAAATATAAGGAGCACAAGCTACAAATTCACTACGAATTAACTCTATTTAAACTTATTTAAACTTATTAAACTCTATTTAACTCTATTATTACTTTCGATTAACAGTAAAGCTATAGAACACACATCAAGAAAAAAGACTCCCTTTCAAGCTAAGCCAACTAAAATTGCTCGTTTTCCGAACTGATCTGATTCCTTCCCTTAAGCAACGCCTTTGAATAGCGTCTCAGCAAACGCAGAAACGGAACGCTCGTTCCAGATAACTGTGGAACTTTCTCCATCATAGAGAACAAATCTTTATTTCTTTGATTCTACTACACATTTTAGAGGGTAATAAAAACCGTTATCGACCTCATTACGTCAACAATACACCTACATTACCAAGATAGTCAAATATGACAATCTTCTGCTGTAAATTTTCTTAGAATGGTATTTGCTCGCTGATTACGTGACAATTAATTTTATACAATAAAATTATTTAATTATATTTACAAGATTTACACAAATATTTACATCTTATTTACACAAAATTCAAAAGAATATAGGTACTTCATAAAAAAGTTGCTCAATACGAAAAGTGTTTCAAAAAATTAATTATCTTTCAATTAATTTCACATTATGAATAGAAAATTATTATGCAAATTTATGCTTCTATTTTAGTGATAAAAGTATAAAAATTCTGATTCATTTTTAGATTATAAAACGCATATATATATATA
>JAOUZG010041316.1:3819434-3842913 GCA_026289955.1 Argiope argentata | reverse complement strand
AGTTGTGGCAAAATTCCTCAAACCTTTGAGTTGTGGCAAAATTCCTCAAACCTTTGAGTTGTGGTAAAATTCCTCAAACTTTTTGAGTTGTGTTAAAATTCCTCAAACCTTGGAATTTGAATTTGTTTGGTGATTGCCATAACTTTTTGTATAGTTCTTACATGTAAAATCAATAACATAATTGTGTGACTAAAATTAAATTTTAATTATTCTTTGTTAATAAATATTCAAATAATTTCCGAAGGAATTTGAAAATAGATTAAATATATATTGCTATGTAATATCGGAACTCCAAAACAATATTTTTATACAGTTACTTACTTTACCGAAATTTAATCAAATTAAATTTTAATGCTGAATTTTCGCAAATTGGTTTTGATAAATAAATTATTTAATAAGATTCCCAATCATTGATTGAAAATTATGACAACAGAAGCATTATTGATATTTTTTAAAAAAACCTCATAAAATTTTATTAGTTTCGTATCACGTTGTCAGTTCATATTTAAAGATGAATTACCTTACCAAGACATATCTGTATTAATTCTAGGCATCAAATATAAAAAATGATTTATCAAAATTCAAAGAACCATGTAGCCACCTTCGAAGACTAACTACTTGTTCTCCATGTTAATGTCATCATTTCAGCATTGTCAACTAATTTTGAAAAACTACACGTCATCACCTCAAATAAAAAAAATCAATTTTAAGTCATATTTATTAATGCAAAATCCATTTTAAGTTATATTCATTAATACAAAATTAATTTTATGTTATATTTATTAATGCAAAATCCATTTTAAATTATAAATATTAATGAAAAATTAGTTTTAAGTTAATTGTGTATATAAAGAAGAAAAATTATTTGTGTAATGAGAGAGGTGAAATTGATGTAGTTATATTAATCAGTGCACAATTTCGTGATTTTATTTTTGTAATAGCTCTCAAACTGGCACCTGGAGGAAGAAGGGAGCTTATTGATGACATATTTAACACCCAGAAGATTTCAAATGAAATAAAAGTTTGGGGGGATTTGGTGTTTGGTTAGAAAAATTTGTTGTGATTTCTGCTCTTCCTACCAATAATATAATGATTTTTCTATTTCACTAAAAATATTGAGAGTGCCCTACGATGAACCAGCGATCACGTTTCAGAAATTATGAACTTTCATTTGTTGTTATTACCAATGACACTTGCCATGGGATAGCCTGATGATGCACAGTGGATTTAAGCCTGAATAAGCGTCTATTGTTTGAAGTAGCGTCAACTAGTGCAAAGAAAACGACTTTAGCTAGACCCTCATCACAATTGTTTGCACAGCCCCTTTTTATAGGGGGACACATTCACACGTCTCACAGATAGAACACAGAAGAAGAATGATGCCCTAACCAGGACAGGATCTGGGACACCCAGATCACGAGGAAGATGTGTTACCTCTGTACCAGGACGCCGGCACTTTTCCTTATTATTTTAAATATATAGAAGTTTTACCGATGATAATTATCATGAATTCAATTGCCGAGAGATTACATGCGCCATCGTTTTCATGGCATAATCTCCTAGTATCACCGTTTAGCTTTCAATTATTTTACTCTGTGTTGTGCATCCCATTATTTGTCATCCAAATATAAATAAAATATTAAAAATTTTTAATTTCTCATTGAATTATATTAACGTGAAAGAACTTACTAATGCCAGCTCAAAATTATTTAGTAACAGTAATTATAGAACTTTTAAAGCTTTTTAAAAAGATGGAGCATTTATCGAGATACAATTAATTCCCTGAGATTTTTTTGGTATTTTTGTCTTCTGACTCGAAATAAATTGCGAAAAATCAATAAATGTTTCGAGAGATTTGAGATTTTTCAGGTTGTGAGATTTCATTATCAAGAACTCAATGGTGAAATGTCTTTAAGTAAATAATAAAAGTAAGAAAGTGCAAATCCCGAGATAACTTGTTTGATAGAGCGTTGGATCAGCATCCTTTGAGTTGCGAGTTCGAACCCGCCAGCCGACGAAGACTCCCCATGTGTGTGGTGGCTGGCGCTCGTTAAATATGTAGTGGTCACAAAATCCTCTATGTTGATAGTAATACCACTAGGAGTACTGGGTTAGAGATGATCGTTCCCTGTTCCAGATCTAAATTACGATATGTGTGAATGAATGAATGCAGTCCGCGCTGTAAAAAAGATTTGTGACAGGTGTGAGCTAGAAATCAGACATCTGCCCTCAGGTGCTCAGAGGTCCATACAATTAGAAGCTACTGCACCCCTCCTTCCTTTGTAAAGCACAACACGAGAACAGCAACAACAAAAGAGAGTGTGCAGGATTTCTACAATCCTTTCCTCCTGAAGCACCAGATGAGCCTGTTCAAACAAACACGGTGATTGCTCAACTGTCATGCGAATTTTGATCTATATTTTTAAGTAGCAAATTTTCTAAAAATTCTGAAAGAAAGTAGGTATATATAATTGATATCTTCCTTTGAATATTTAATTTAAAAAAAAAATAGGAGCAGCCAATGAAGCCTGGAACTTTAAGATACATGTGAATTGAAAGCTTTAAGCGATCAATAATGTAAACTGAAAGATTTTGAGTCATTTTATTTAAATTATTAAAATGAATACATGTTTTGAAAAAAAATAAGAAATGTAGTTCAAAACTTTAAGGATGATGATGAGTCCACTTTTACCACGGAAAAAGGACCGCAGTAACTTCTGAGGGCATGGAATACTGAGCATCCTAAGGTAAAAGTCAGACTTCTAGCTCATATGAGGATGAAACACACACTTACACGTTTGCACATTCCCTTTTTACAGGGGTACACATTCACATATCTCACAGAGAGAACACAGAACAACCATTCCTTAACCGGGACTAGAGCCCGGAACTTCCAGAACAAGAGAAAGACGCTCTACCTCTGTGCCAGAATTCTAGCTTAAAGCTTTAATGATTCTTAATTTTAATATTTGATCATTCAATATGTCGATTTCCTGGCACCGAGGTAGCGCGTCTTCCTCGTGTTATGGTAGTCCAGGGTTCGAGCTCCCGTTCGGGTATGGTTTTCTTCTGTGTTCTATCTGTGAGATGTGCGAATGGGTATCCCTGTAAAAAGGGGCTGTGCAAGTGAATGAGATGAGTGTGTGTCTTCTTCATATGGGTTAGAAGTCAGACTTCTGCTCTCGGGTGCTCAGAAGCTACTGCACTCCTCCTCACGTTGTAAAGCGGACACATCATCTTCATTCGTTATCGATGCTTAAAAAGTATCATAATAAACAGCGTGCTTCTTGTTACTTTAAGTAACTCGATATCTCATTTGAATTATTTTGTATTATTTTATAGTTAACACGTTTGCTGATAAAAAGTTTTGCAATCACCTGATCTGTTTCGACTATATCACTAATTCTCTCAAAGACAACTGCAAACTTGTTGCCACTGAATGCCAAACCTACTTGGACTTCAAAGAGGGTCGATGCTCATCCAATACCCAAGCAGAAATGGGCCTCTTCATCAAGAAGATACCTGGAATTCCACCCAAAACCAAGTTCTATATTAACACAATCGATATCCCTCATTCTTGCAAACCAAAAGACAACCATAAGTTGAGTGATGAATTCTAAGTTGAATTCTTTATACATGAGAAATTCAACGTCTTTTATAAAATTAAACATTATTATCCAATCTTTGAAAAACTGGAGATTGTTAACGGAATATATATGAAGCATCTATACATTTATAAATAATCAAGATAGAGTTTTATAATTTATTAAAAAAATGCTTTTAATATAATTCCATTAACATGTTTTCGAATCAAGTGAAGATTTCAATCATCACATATCTCGAAGAAATTGAAACATTATTCGAATCATCTTCTGTATCTTTCATAAAAATTGAACAATCAGCTACAAGTTTAAATCCCTTTATTTCTAAAAGTTTATATCTTATTTATAAATTGAAAATAATCTATTGCATTGACTTTTTATTATCTTAGTCTTATTTGTTAATGGTAAGAATAAATGTATAATTACATAATATTTAAAAAATGAATTATACATTTCTAGAAAATAATAAAACTGAATATAATTTTATTGCTGAAATACTTTTTATTTTTGTAATATAAAATTATAAGATACAAATCTCGAAACTTATGATAAAAACAACTAAAACTAAAATTTATCAGTAAAGACAAACAACTATCATTTCATCTAAACCTAGACGCAATATATTCACTTATATCGGAAATAAAAATTATTTATAACTGTCATTATATAGTTTAAAGAAATTGTATTTTCTAATAAAATACAAAATTTGGATATTATCTGATTTAATATAATTCGATTAAACTTTTTTCGTTGTAAGTGAAGATTTCAGTCATTACATATCTTAAAGAAATTGAAGCATGATTCGAATAATCTTCTGTACTTTCCTAAAGATTGAGAATCAACTATAAATTTATATTTCTTTCATGTAAAATGTAAATAAAGATCTATTCTATTGATTTTTTATTATCTTAGTCTTTTTTGTTGATATAAAAATAGGATAAATGACTATAGAATGAATAATTACATAATATTTCAAATACATGATTTAAATATTTCAAGAAAATAAATAGATCTAATATTATTTTACTGCTGATTTTTTATTTTTGCAATATAACTATATAAGATACAATGCTCTAAATTTATGATAAAAGCCAATGAAATAAAAATTTATCAGTAAAGACAAACAACTATTATTTCATCTAAATATTGGTGTACTATATAAATTGTAATAATATAAAAATTGTAACAACTGTCTTTATATATTTTATATAAAGAAATTGTATTTTCTAATAAAATAAAAAAAATCTGGATATTATCTTAATTTTTTACGATTCGATTAAATTTTTTTCGTATCAAGTGAAGATTTCAGTGACCCTAAATCACGAAGAAATTGAAACATGATTCGAATCATCATCTATATCTTTCATTAAGATTGATAATGAGCTACAAATTTATATTTCTTTGATGTAAATAGTAAATAAAGGCCTACTCTATTGTTTTTATAATATTAGTCTTTTTTTATTAATATATAGGATAAATGGCTACAGAATGAATAATTACAAAATATTTTTAAAAAAGGAACTATACATTTCTAGAAAATGATAAGATACAATTTTGATGATGTGAGACTTTTTATTTCTGTAATTTAACAATATAAGATCAAAGTTATAATTAAAAAAACTAAAATTTAAATTTATGAGTAAAGACATCTATCATTTCATCTAAACCTAGGTGCAACATATGTGCTCATATTGAAAATAAAAATTATAATAACTGCCTTTATATATTTTATATAATTTGAAGAAATTGTATTTTCTAATAAAATACAAATTTTGGATATTATCATAATTTATTATAATTGAGTTAAACTTTTTTCGTATCAAGTGAAAATTTCAAAGAACATATATCTCGAAGAAGTTGAAACATGATTCGAATTATCATCTATATCTTTACTAAAGATTGATAGTCAGCTACAAATTCATATTTCTTTCATGTAAATTGTAAATGAAGTCCTATTCTATTGTTTTTATAATATTAGTCTTTTTTATTATTATATAGGATAAATGACTACAAATTGAATAATTACATAATATTTTCAAAAAAGGAATTATACATTTCTAGAAAATAATAAGATCTAATACAATTTTATTGATGAGAGACTTTTTGTTTTTGTAATACACAAAGTTCTGATAAAAACCACAAAAATTTAAATTTATTAGTAAATACAATCATTTTTTCTCAACCTATGTGCAATTTATGCGCTCATGTTGAAAATAAAAATTATAATAACTGTCTTTATATTATTCATATAGTTTTAAGAAATTGTGTTTTCTAATAAAATACAAAATTTGGATATTATCATATTTATTGAAAAGATTTGGCGAAATTATTTTAAATTTCGCCAAATCATAAACCGATAGATAGGACGTGCATTTTTTCAATGTCTTCCAAAGCACTGTTTTTCAAGCTACATAGCCAGATGATTAAAGACTGATATTTCTGTAAATCTATGGCTAATTTTGTATTTCTAGATAAAACAGCTTAGAGATTCTAAGCACATAGACAAACATGAGTAGAGGCAAACTTGCCATTTGCATAATCGGCAGGTATGGTAAAGGTAAATTCTTCGGGGAGATTATCTGTAAAGATGTCAGATGTTTTTCAGAGCAAAAATGTTCGAAAATATCAAATTACTTTTCTCCCTTTAAATACTGCCAGCTTGAATATTTTGCTTTAGTTGAGGAGGGATTTAGTACTATATGAAACTATAGAACATTTTGTGGCATTTATAGATGCAACGCAACAATGACCACACCATAAGCATCAAGAAATGAAAAAATAAATAAACAATGCTACATTCATACATAAGCCAAGATCAGGACAAACAATATGATGAACGTTTAAGACTTTGGTTATAAAACAATAACTACGTTGTAAGATAATTTTTTTTGAATAAAATTAGTAGTTCTCATTCTCATAGAAACGACATTAATACTAATTGTATTTTTTTGTCTAATTTTGTACTTTTAATAAGGATTTTTAGGATATTTTTTACAGTTAAAAATATCTTTTTATGCCGACTTTCTGGAACAGAGGTAGCGAGTCTTTCTCGTGTTCTGGGAGTCCCGGGTTCAAGTCCCGGCTCGGGTATGGTTGTTTTTCTGTGTGCTGTCTGTGTGTGCCTGTCCCCCTGTAAAAAGGGGTTGTGCAAGCTAATGTGGTGAGTGTGCAGCTAAGTCGTACCATTGGCCCTAGTTGGCACTACTTCAAAAAGAAGAAACCCTCCTTTCGGCTTAAATCTGCTGAAGTATCAGCAGGGGGCTTTCCCATGGCAAGTGCCCTAAGTAACAACAACAACATATATTTTTATCTGAATTTATTTATTATCATTTCACTGATTGCAGAATTTAGTAATGAAGGTCTACTCTGGAGTGAAATTGGTAATTGTTTTTTAATCCATCGCAGGGATATGTATTTTAAAGCTTTTTTCAAGGTACTGTAATTATAATTTAGCACAGAATTACAAGATGGCATATTGAATTTGATTAATTTAGGTTGTGGAGAAGGTTAGAAACAAACTAGCAATGAAAAGGTTTGTAGCGCGTAACATGACGACTAAACAAAAGTGATCATTCCAGTCCGGAGGTTGTTATCTAGAGTATTAAGCTATCACCACATACTCTCCCACCATCGAGTCAGTGGAAACAGACGATATTAGAGCGTGTGCGAGTTGTTATTCCAATGTTGGCTGTTGCACCTACTGTGTCAGACGACTTTTGCTGCCGGTAGAGGGCGCCACAACAGCGGAACGTAGTTTGCTTTTTCAAGATAACGGGTAACCATCGTATATGAATGGCTGTGGTCTAAGGATTGAGCTGGTAGCATTATTGTTAATAGACGCGTAACATAACCGCTAGATAAAAGTGATCACTCTTTCTCGGAAGTTGTTATTTGGCTATGAAGCTATCACCACTAGATCATTATGCTTAGCAGTTATTGGTTTTACGTTCATGTGAAACTGCAGATCAATAGGTGGTCAATTTTTGATAGACTTGGTTCAAAATTGATTGGAATAATAAATCTGTGCAACAGGTTTTGTTTACTTAGCTCTTTACGTTATAAAATTCACCTTAACGTCTGCAGATACACAAATGGACTTAATCAGAGTTGATTTCGTTCAGAAGAAATTTACGAATTACGTCATAAGATATAACAAACATTTTCTTTATAGTTCACAGACAAACGAAACAACCTATAATGTGTTTTTATCGTCAGGGGGATTTGAGGTTCGTAGTATCCTGGTGGTAGGATCTTGGCTAGGAAGTCATGGGATTTAAAATTCGAGATCTGACTCCACCGAAGAACCGTCGTTTAAAGGGGCGTGTTGCTCGTTAAATCAATCAAGGCCAAACGTCCTCCCACTGATGTGGTGTAGTATGGAGAGGGGGTGCCAGCTCAGGTATCGTACTCGTCATCTGGCGGTGGCTCAAAATTCAAAAGGTATATCTCAAAATAGCCCTAGATTTTATTTAGAACGGGACGTTAATATAACTAAAACTAAAACTAAAAAAAAACTTTGTGAGATTTGAAAAGACAACATTCTACGTAATCTCGAGCTGAAATTATTGTAATCGTTTAAAATATATTATGCTTCGTATTCGAAAAAGCAATAAATAAAAAGATGCTGCGTTTTATTTTTGTGCTTAAATCAAACGATTGTCCTTTGTTGTAATGATGATACTACTACTCATTTTGATATTTCTTAATGCGTATTTTACATAAATGAATATTAAAAGAGTACTTCATGTAATCAGATTTGAAAACAGAAGAAAATAATGATTTGAAATTCAACAAAAGTTTTTTTTATAAATTTTTTTACATGAAATTTGTTCTTGCTTAATCAGAAGCAAGTATTGAATAAACAGAAAATACAACAATTTAACTCAAACCTATAAAAATAAAAACTGTACACTTCGAATACCTTACTAATGAGAATAAAGAATTCTGATAACAATATTATAATGGCCTGTAATCCTCTTTTTTGCTACAGAAGACAAAATGGCGAGATTCGATAATCTAATAAATAATTTAATTTATGCAATCTGATTTATGAAATCAAGCAAAATGACCATAAAACTAGATTAAATTTTGATTCGGTTCTTAAAAATTTTATACACTGAAGAGCAGAAAAACTTTACGTAGCATCATTCAAAGATATATCCGAAAGCAGTTTTATTCTACGCTTGTAAATCTTTTACCGTTATAGCTCTAAAAACATTAGTGTACATTTTAGTTAGAAAACCTTAAAAATAACTGAAATGCTGTAAGATAGTGCAGAATCAAGAGTTTTACACATTTTAGCTAGGGGATGATCTTATTAGCGGCCTCCGTATCGTTAAATGTCAAGGGATGATTTTCTCATTTCCATTCCGCACGCAAAAAAACATCTCCCTCTTTGGGTGAAATAGACCTTAAAGAGAAATGGTATCATCAGAATGTATTGTGCATCATCTGTAAAAATATATTTATTAGAAAATGCAGCATTGTTATTGTTACTAATGGCACTGTTATTGTTACTAATGGACATAACAATGCAGCATTGTTATTGTTACTAATGGACAAGCGCGATGGTGACCATCAGTTATTTTAACCCTTTAAACTCGATGGTGCTTCTTGGGCACCATTCAAAACCGTAAGTCATTTTGACGTTTTATTTATTTATTTTTCAATTTTGATTATTGAAAATACCTACAGAATGGTCTAAAGGCGGAGAAATTCAATTTTAAACACACACATAAACAAAAATTTGGAGCAAAAAACAAGCATTTGTATATTGAATAATTATGCATCGAATTACTTTTCCTGAGTGTAAAGGCTTAAGTCAAATGAGCGTCTTTTGTTTTTGAAGTAGCGCCAATTAGGGCCAAGAATATGACTTATCTACACACTCATCACATTCGCTTGCTCAACCCCTTTTTTACAGGGGAGCAAATTCACAAGACTCATGGAGAGAACACAGAAGAACAGCCATGACCTAACTAGGACTTAACACAGAACTCCTAGATCACGAGCAAGACGCGCGACCTCTGTGACAGGACGCCAGAAAAATCTAGCGTAATAAAGTCAAGGAAAGTTTATAAAATCAAACAAATGTCGTAACCAAGCATTCAAAGGTTGTTATTGTTGATTCTAATCTCATTGGCCTGACTTAGTCAGACCAAACCCAGAAATCTGTTGACAGGAAGAAAGTCATTGACGAGTAAGTGAGAAGAATAAATGACTCCCCAAAGAAGTCCTAAGCAGTTTAGATGGAATTCAACAGAGGTCTGATTTTGGCGGCATTTCGGGCAAAGAGGGTAAAGCCTATTTCCAACAGCCATCGAAACTTCAGACGGGCCACGCGCTCCCCCATTTTACACCTCTTGCGGTTTCTTGGGGTCCTTTGATGTGTGTGACCGTGATCCGAAGTTTCCCACAAGTTGTCGGTAAACTATTCAGGCATCAAAAGACCCCAAGAAAACACAATAGGGGTTAAACAAGGGAAGGCCTGACCCGTCTGAAGATTCGCAGGTCGTTGGTACTTGACTTAAATCAGTTGCAGTGCGATTGAAAGAAAGTCGGTCATTTCGCTTTTCAAAAGAATCTCCTTCCCTAAGTGTTGACATTATTTCTCTGATATTCGCTTACTGAATGTATCTTTCTTCTTCCGGGCAAAGTTGAATTTCCCTTTTTTTTGGGGGGGGGTAATGAGTTTTAATAGCTTATTATGCCAGTTCCAGGCATCAAAAGACCCCAAGAAACCGCAAATTGGTAAAATGGGGGAAGATTCGATGGTAGTTGGAATCAGGCTTAATATTTTTTACCCTAAGAAAAGAACAGATATTTAAGATGACCCTTGGCAAGGCGTGACGGGCAAGAATTGGTTTTTCTATCACAAGGGAGAATTGAGGATTGTACCTGATTACTGGCTCTATACCAATAATGAGGATGAGTAAGGAATACCATCCGATTCTTCTCATTTAGAGATTTCGCCAGAGAGAAGAGTTCTAATTATGTGAGTTCAGCAGAAGATGAAGTAGCTAGGCTACTTCTTTCTTCGCAAGCCTGTGTGTCATTACGTCCCTAAGTAGATCCACATGAGATAGGATACACTATAGATGAACATCATGTTGAAGTGAAATCAGCTTCAACTTCTCAAAATTAGACAGACTTTCTTTATCTCTAACATAGGTTTAATTATTAAGATGTTCCATTGAGCTTCGGCTATTGGTAAGAATCCAAATGTTCTTATAGCTATTTTCTTGCAGAATGGTATTAAGTCCTTCATTGATTACCAAAGTTTGAATCTAAAAACGGAACAAAAGTCTAAATTTCGTTGGTGCAGAGATAAGCTAGTATGAGGTTGACAAGAATCCAAATGCCCATGAAGGTGTTGCTGTGAGAATTACGGTATCCGGCATAGACAGAGCAAAAACTGTTGCCCATTCAGTTTTAACTGTGGTTCTTACTAAAACGGAGGATTGATTTTGTAAACTTGGTACTAAAATGAATATTTTAAAACAATTGCATGCTAGATAGGAATTAAGTGATTGCAAAGAGGGATTTTTAACAAAAGAATATGTCTCTATATTAACGTCAAATATCAATAAAAACCTTGCTAATTATCTGAATTTCAAAAAATGTGACGGCAAATCTAAATGTATCACGAATTGATGAGCATGTTGCAAAAACCAATGGTGACGTAATTTATTGTGTCATCAATCCTTAGATTGCATTGTTAAGTGAACAAAATTTTATCATATGTTTCGTGAATTCCTTTCCTTAATTGTAGCAATTAATTGTTTAATTCTCTGCATCATGGTTTATAAATCGATAGATGATAGATTTTATCAACAAATCCGTTGCTTACTTGGTTGTATTAACTTGAGATTTCAAAAAATAAACAAACAACATTTAGGCAATTGTAACAAAGTTACAGAAAATGACTTATTTCACTTTAACGAGTGCCTAGTGGTATAACAAGTGGTGATTATTAAGTGTGTAGCAATATGAAGATTGTGTAGGTAATTCGCAGATTATCCAGGTAATTTGAAAATGAGACAGTTTTTTGCATTTTAACGAATGTCTCTAGTTAATAAGTTAGCTAAATAATCCACAAATTAATTGATTTTTCACTTTAGAGTAAGCAAATCTATTATTAATTTTGTAATATATAAAAAAATCATCTATTATAACCAATTTTAGAAAGTTATTACTTAACCATTTATTTAACGTAGTCAGCTGTGATAAATATTCTCACTACTTATCAGTCGGTGGCCTCTTCGGCATTTGGGGAGCGTGCCCTCACCATGATCTAGGTGTCCGGGGCTCGATTCCCGGTTTGGGCATGGTTGTTCTTCTGTGTTCCATCTGAAGGAAGTGTGGATGTGCCCCCTGTAAAAAGGAGATGGGGATGCGAATGGGATGAGTGCATTGCTAAGTCGTACTATTGACCATTTTCAAAACAAGAGACGCTCCTTTCAGCTTAAAATCGATGTTATATCAGAGAGCTTGTCTATGGCAAGTACCAAAAAACACTATTTATCAAAAGATTAATCCAAAAAACACTATTTATCAAAAGATCAATCCAAAAAACAGTTTTTTTTTTATCATAGAGTATGAAGACCCAAATTTTTGAAACTGTCCGTTTTTAAACACATTATCCACTCAATTTTAGACAAGTTAAAACAATCTTCTAATATCTTTAGCACATATCTTGGGATTTCAAGGGGTTAAAAGTAAATTTTTGATTAAACTAAATATTGCATCGAACCTTATTTTAATTCAAATTAAACTACATTAATGTTGCAACAAACTCTATTTTAATATAAATACATAAAACTAAATGTTGCATTGAACCCTATTTTAATTCAACTTCAAATACATTAATGTTGCAACGAAACTTATCTTAATATAAATACATTAAACTAAATGTTGCATCGAACCCAGTTTTAATTCCAATTCAAATACATTATGTTAAATGTTGCATAGAACCCTATTTTATTCAATTTCAAATACATCAAACTAAAAGTTGCATAGAACCCTATTTTATTCAAATTCAAATACATTAAATTAAATTTTGCATAGAACCCTATTTTATTTAAATTCAAATACATTAAATTAGATATTGCATAGAACACCATTTTAATTCAAATTCAAATACATTAAACTAAATGTTGCACCTAACCCTATTTTAATTCAAATTCAAATACATTAAACTGAATGTTGCACCGAACCCTATTTTAATTCAAATTCAAATACATTAAACTAAATATTGCTTAGAATACTAGATCTTCCTAGTTTTTTTTCCAAAACTAAGAAAACTCTCTAAATTTCAACAATCGCAATAATAATCAATGCTTTTAAGCGTTAATATGCAAAAGAGAATTCAGTTTGGCTGATGTTTATCAAACAAATGCTTGCTCTAACATTCTTTTATTGTTCTCAGATAATCTCTCACTCTGAAAGCCCTTATGGACGAGTTAATCTAAAAACAACTTGTTATTCAATCAATTATACTTAATGAGATTAAGAGGAATGAATTATTAATGAGATTAAGAAGCAGTATCTGTGTGCTTGTTATTTTATATCAATCTGCATTTAATTGTTTTAAGTTTAATAAGTGGGTTCTGAAAACTGAATAAGGGGAATGGTGGATCACATACTTTTAGGACCAACATTTTAAAATAACATCATTGTATGCAAAGTTCAATGTGATATATCCTTTTGATCACCAAATTTGTCCATTATATTCTTTCTATCGAAGTTATTTTAGAAAACGAAGTCTAGACAAGATAATCCATGTATAAAGGTTAGATAAACATAATATCAAGGATATTATTATAATTATATTTTAGATAACATTTCATTTTGTAATAATAAAAATATTTAGTTTGTCTGACAGTGTTTTTTACTTTTAAAAGTGTTTTAAATTTTAAATAACTTCTTTTTTTTCTTTTTCTTTTTTTGCTTCGTACTTGTTTTATGTTTTTTCGACAATCCAAAACAATAAGAAAAAGCATAATATTTTTAACTTAGATAAAGCATTCTAATATGACGAAAGTTGATAGTTGTTTCTTGAGATACATTCTAAAAACATCCAATTTTCATTAAATAAAATATTTTTTCATTATTAAAGCAATGGAACGTTTTTTTATTGTACGCGTTAAAATGTTATGAAATTCATTTTATTAAATAGGATAAATATGATAGAAAATCGTATAAAAATTAGAATCGGTAATTTTTTTTCAGAATTAAATTCATAGACTCAGTTAATGAAATAAAGATTAAAATGAAATCTGCTATGTATATTTCAATGTATCATGTCAGAACTTCATTTCTTGAACGGCCAAGCACCACGTGCTCGTGCAAGTTAAATGATATTTTTATTCATTTTAAACATTTCATTGAATTAGTAACTTTAGTATTGCAAACGATCCAAAAAACGTTGTCTCGCATTTCTTGTTTAAAAAAATATCACATTTCCTATTTTCATTTCAAATAATCAAACTATCAGAATGACATTTTTCTGCGTTTTATTTGCTGTAGACATTCACATATGTTTTAATTCAGAGTTTTTGTAAATGTAATAGCAACACGTTATTAAAAGCTCATTTTTTTTTTGAGAATCTCGTGCAGACAATATAAATTTTTATTTTTCGCCCATTGATTTTTGTTGACGCCGGAAACTTCATCCCAAAAATAACATCATGTTCTGACATTATGTAAATTATAATCTTTTTAACCTCGCTCATTTTGATACGTCGAAAGTTGATAATTTTTTTGAGATATATTTTATAAGCATTAAATTTTCATTAAATAAAATATTCTTTCATTTTTAAGAGAATGGAACGTTTTTTTTAATGTACGCGCTAAAATATGAAATTCAATTTATTAAATAGCATAAATATGATAGGATATTGTATAAAAAATTAGAATCGGTAATTTGTTTTTCAGAACTAAATTTATAGTCTCAGTTAATATAAAATAACATTATTTACTTCATTTAAAAGATTTTTCTACTTGGAAGTATACATTGGCTTCTAACAAAGGAGCACTGAATTTTCCTAAACAAAGAATATGCTTTTGAGCAGCATTTTTAGATTTTAATACGTTGAAAGAGACACACAACATCAATAATGAAACGCAAACAAAGTGTGCTAAAAGACTCGTAAATCAGCAGCACTCGTAGACAGTAAATAATTATTAAGCAACAGCAATAAAACGATATGATGACTCGCTCTGCGATAAATATTTCGGTTAGAATTTTCAAGACTGATGCAATTTTGATCGTTCGAGTTCACATAATGTTTTATCAGAATTTTCTAGATCAAGTATAGGATTTCAAATTTTAACGAAGATATCAACATAATTCTTTTATTTCCCCTTCCTCCGAAACTCCAAATTTTTCCCATTAGCAGGGGTCTTTCTTCGGTATCCATTCACTATTCATTAACAAACAATTTTGTCAAATCAATTCCTACTTTGGATATTAGGAAAAATTTAATTTTAGTTACTTTTTATCAAACGACAACAATTCTTTTTCTCGTGTTTCGCCTTACACCGGAAAGAGGGGTGCAGTAGTGTCTGAGGGTATAGACCCATGAGCACCCGAATAACGATCACCTTTGACTCAGTATCCCCAGTTGTATAACTCTCGACATGGAGAACTTTGTTACCAGGTTCAAATGCGAATGTGACCATGTTGGGATGCGAATCCAACGCCCCACCGACCAGACTATCCCGCCCTAACAGTTATAACTACTATAAAAGTGAGAAAATTGGTTTTTATTTAATTAATAGAAAATTAATGAATTAATATTTGAAAAAAATTGTATTAGCATCAAATGTCACCTACTACAATTTTAAAAAAATTACTTCAACTTGGTTGGATGAATAAAAAGTATTTTATTAAAGATTGAAAATTTAAATATTATATATATATATATATATATATATATATATATATATATATATATATATATATATATATATATATATGTTTGTTGTTGTTACTTATGGCACTTGCCATGGATAAGCCCCCTGCTGTTACAGCAGCAGATTTAAGCCGAAAGACGCGTCTCTTGTTTTCGAAGTAGCGGCAAGACGACTTACTACACCCTCACCACATTTGCTTGCACAGCCCCTTTTTACGGAGGGGGCACAGTCACACATCTCACAGATAGCACACAGAAGAACAACCATGCCTGTACCGGGACTCGAACCATGGACTCCCAGAACACGGGGAAGACGCGCTACCTCTGTGCCAGAAAGCCGACACACACACACACACACACACACACACACACACACACACACACACACACACACACACAAGCATGGCGGATATTATTCTTGTTCAAGAGCCTTACTGTATAAACAACAAAGTTGCTGGTTTTCCTAAATCATTTAGAATTTTTGAATCAGGGAATAATTTGAAGAGAGCTGCTATTATTGTTGTAAATAAAAATATTGACGCTGTTCTCATTAGCCAGCATTCAAGTGAGGATGTGATTCTTGTGGAATTTATTTTTAATGATAATCATTTTTACGCAACTAGTGTTTACATGGATTTTAATAGAGATATAAATTTTGATATTTTAAACATTGAACTTGTCATTGAATTCTGTAGGAAGATATATCTATTACTTGCCATGGATACTAACGCTCGTTCTCAGCTTTGGTTTGATTCCTTGACAAATGCGCGGGGTAGAATCTTGGAGTCCTTTTTGGCTTCTAAGTGTCTTTGGTTTGTTAATGAAAATTTGTGTACTCCATCCTTTTGCTCACCAAATGGACAGAGTTTTATTGACCTGACTGTAACTTCATCTAATTTTCAGCATTGCATTTATGCTTGGACGATCATGGAGGAAGAGAGCTGTTCTGATCATAGAATAATTACATTTAACATTGCTTTTAATAATATGCATCCCACTCGCTCTATTTTTAGACCGCTAAAATTTATTTATGACAAAGCAAATTGGCCTATTTTTCATGATTCACTTCAAACTGAATTTAAATATCTTTTATGCTACTCGGGCTCAAATTTTAATTTTACTGATTCTCAGAATCTTGATATGGAGTTAAAGAAAGCTGTTAAAGGGGTTCATGATCTTAATGATTTCGTCTCTAAGTACATCAACTGTATCAAGAATGCATGCAGTCGCTCTTTGCCAATTATTAAAATAAACTCACAGATTAAAAAAACGAATATAGTTCCGTGGTGGAATAATGAATTAACGAAACTAAGGAAACAGGTTAACAATAAAAGAAGACTTTATCAAAGAACTTATAATAATTCGACTTTAAGAGATTCCAAGAAAACCGAGTATTTTAATTGTAAACAGCTTTATAGCCAAAAAATCGAGATTGCAAAGACCCAATCGTGGAAAGATTATTGTACCGATATTGGCTCACAACCCTGGACTATTCTATATAAGATTGCCCATGGCAAACATAAAAATCAAACAGCTCTAACTACTGTTCAAACTAGTAGTGGAGGTTATACTGCGGATTTCGATGAAACTCTGAATACTCTTGCTAACCAATTTGTTCCATTTGATGATAGGAAATTGGATTTGCCGCATCATTCTAGACTGAGGATACTCGTGGATAGCCCTATGAGCACTCTGGACGACTTAAACTTTTCCGAGAAAGAGATAAAATCTGTCATTAGTAATATGAACCCTAAGAAATCTCCCGGAGAAGATGGAATATCTAGTAAAATCATTTCTGAAGTGTTTGAGAGATTTCCTAAATTTGTTGCTGCAATTTATAATGAATTTTTATTAAGAGGAGTTTTCCCACGGGCTTGGAAACACTCTTGTATTCGATTTTTTACAAAACCTGGAAAGGAGTCATCTCTCGAGCCTTCAAAATTTAGACCAATAAGTTTACTATCTGTCAGTGGAAAAGTTCTTGAAAAATTACTTATAGAAAGAATTAGGCATTATTTATACTCAAATAACAAATTAAGCCCAAAACAGTATGGATTTACTCCCGGTAAAAGCATTACAGATACCATCTTTAAGGTAACTAATTTTGTGAAAGAAAAATTAGCAAAAAATTTACAGGTTCTTGGTATTGCTTTAGATGTCAAGGGGGCGTTTGATGCTGTTTGGTGGCCCGCTATTTTGAATCAACTCAGATAGTTTAATTGCCCCCAAAATTTGTATCTTCTTACAAAAAGTTATTTTTCAGATCGTTCAGCTTGCCTTCGCACCTTAACAAGTTGCATAAGAAAAATAGTCACCAAGGGCTGCCCGCAAGGCTCTTGCGGTGGTCCGGGTTACTGGACTATTTTTTATAATTCTTTGCTTAGACTGGACTTTCCTAGGTGTGCTGAAGTTGTGGCATTTGCAGATTACCTTTTCTTGCTGATTAGTGCCAAGACTGAAACTGAACTGGAGGCGTATGGTAATATATGTGGGTCAAAAGTTGTGGACTGGTCTAATAAAAACAAGGTTACATTTAATTCTGAAAAATCAAATATTATTATTTTCTCTAAGAAAAGAAGAATAAATAACATAAATATTTATATGAACGGCAATTTCTTAAAAAGTGTTAGTGAAATGCGTTACCTTGGTGTGATCATTGATAGAAAACTTCATTGGAAAGCACATATCACTGACTTGTTCAAAAAAGTTAGTGTTGTTCTAAATTCGCTAGCAAGAATGGCCAGAGTAACCTGGGGTATTGGTTCAAAGGCTCTAAAAATCATTTACGAAGGAGCAATAATACCTGTGATGACCTACGCATCGCCGGTTTGGGTCGACGCCTTGTCCTTTGAATGCAACAAACGAAGGTTAAAGACGGCTCAAAGATTAATTGCCTTGAGAATAATCAAGGGCTTTTGTACGATTTGTTATGAAGCATCTTGCGTTATCGCGGGCATTATACCAATCTGTTTGAAGATTCAAGAAAACACTGAAATCTACTATAGCATAAAACTGAAACCTCAGAACGAAATAGAACCGGAACTCACCCCTGATCACTGGATACACCTTGCAAAATTTATTTCTCTCAAACAAGAAATTAATAAGGAGCATTGTATAAAAATTTTTACTGATGGTAGTAAAATAAATAATAGTACAGGGTGTGCTTTTGTAACTTACCATGGTGATACCGAAATTAAAAATAAGAAATTTAAATTACATTCTAATTGTTCTAATAATCAAGCAGAGGCTTATGCTATCCTACAGGCTCTAAATTGGGTCTCTTCTTCTGACAATTTTTTTCATAGGAACTTTAATATCTATATTGATAGTCAAATACTTATATTTAACCTTCAGAATAAAAAATGCCATTCGGAAATAATAGAAAAAATTCGTCATGTACTTTTAAGTTTATATGGGAAAAATTATAATATTGGCATTCAGTGGATCAAGGGTCACGCAGGATATCGTGGGAATGAAAGAGCAGACGAGCTAGCCAAGTCAGCTGCTCAATCAGACCTTCAAATCTGTTATAAACAGGCTCCAAAGTGTTTTGTTTCAAGACAGATACAGGAAAAAATTGTCGACTTGTGGCAGAAAGACTGGCTTTCTATTCAAAAAGGGAAAATAACTAAGAGATTTTTTCCATCTGTTCAAGAAAGACTAAAGCAAAACCTTAATCTCTCATTTATACTCACCCAAATTCTATCTGGACATTGCAGAACTAAAGAATATTTATTCAGATTCAATCATGCGAACTCCTCTCTGTGCTGTTGCGACCTGAAAGAACTTCAAACTATTGATCACGTTTTATTCTTCTGCCCTCAGCTTGACTCTCTTCGATATGAACTTTACAAACTAGTTATAATAAGTGGACTAACGTGGCCTATAAATCTGAAAGATTTACTTACACCTGAGTTCATTGTGCAGTTCCTTGAATTTATTGACAGTCCCAGGCAGCAAGAATTGTTGGAAACACATTGGCGATTGGTCGCATCCATTGGCTACAGCTCGCGAGTATTTCACTGATGTTGGCGTTGCATTGGTGCGATGTCGGGTTCTGACCAGTTATTTTGCGATAATATCTTAAGCTCGCATTTAGCTTGGCGCGACCTTGTACGCCGACTTAGTGAAAATGGTCGTTTCAATGTAATCGCCCCCTACTCGCGCCGATATCAGGAAAATCGCCTTTCCTAGACGACACTTTGTGAATATATTTTAGGAATTTCCCATGATTCACCTGGTGTTTGTTGTATTTTGGAATTCAACCAGCAACGCGTGCTATCATTTCAAGAAACTTGGTAAGTGTAAATATATTTATTACTGTATATTTTTTAAATAGTATAGTGTTTATTCTAAATAGTGAATAAAAAGGATTTTTTTTTGTTAAGGTTGTTCGAACTTATTGATTACCTGATACAAAGAGTTGCAAGTGATATTATTAGCGTTAGGTGAAAACGACCATTAGGCCTAATCCATTGTTACGATCCATTGTTGATCACTCTGTTTCATTTAAGAGCTAAAACTTTATTAATTGAGCTATCGTCATTTCTTTTCTTGCGTGTATTTTTTTTTCAAGTAATTTTATTTTTTTGTTATATTTTTATTTTGAGTGTTCTTAAATTATTCCTGCTATTTTTCCTCTTTTACAATTTCTTTCGGTTAACATTTTCAAATAAAAGAGATTTTTAAAAAGTATTAAATAACGTTCTTATTTTTTGGTATTGCAATAAATTTGTGTAATTTTATTTTTATTTTGACGTCAGGCTAAAAAAAGCTTAGCTTAGTAGGTGATAACGCGCCAAAGATAGCAACCCCGTTTTCTCTAATATGGCAACCCTTTTTAGCTTTCACATTGAAAATAGGAGTCCCGAAAGATTACACAAGCTCGTTGTTGGCGACTTTTGGGAAAAGTGTGCCAAGTAGGCGGTTAAAATACGATCGTATTGTAAGGTTAGGAAAAAAATCTTTAAAACTTGGGATTGAGTAGGCATTTTTGAATACTCTAATATAAATGGTTTATAATTGTGTCATATTTCGTAAAATAATAACAAATTTTACTCCCATTAGTTTGAGTTGTTTTTATTTTTCTTTGTTATTGTAAACACTATTAAAAGTTTGTCTACACAAACCATTATCATAGCAAAGCTATTATGCCTATGAAGTGCTGTAAAACGTTTGCACGTTAATTACACATCTTCATTTATCAACAAATATTTATTGTACTTTTAAAATAAGTGAAAGCTCAATCATTATTTTAATTAAGAAATATGTTTCGTAGATTCATCATATCTGCTCATAAAGAGAAAGTTAACCTGAAGAAAAGCATATACATAATATTTTATCTGCGTTGCTAAAAAATTATGAACAGAATGACTGGACATTGAATATAATGCCTATAACTGGTTGGCAATGTATGAAAATTCATATTTCATACAATTTCTAAAAATGACAAAATGTCAAATATATCTCCTATTCAATGAATGGAAATTTTGTGCACTTCAAAACTGAAAAGGCAATTTGAGGTTAAATAAATTCTATAATCAATCAGAAAATACGAGCAACAGGAAAATATGTCCTTGTTTCTTTGAAAACTAGTGTGGGAGATTCTATTCCTGAAGTCGACAAGAGGCAAAATGATATATTGATAATTATAATGTGTGAGCTAGAGTATTGTTTCTACTGATTGTAACTGCAGAGGGAAATTAGAAACAATTCTATGTAAATTTCAATTTAATTTATGCTTTAGAACTTACTTAGAATTGAAAATATTCCTGACCATGATATTCCTGTCAGGTCAGTTCCATTTTGGCAGCCCAGTGGAAGCAGCCAAGGAGTTTTCAAACTTATGTGTTAAACAAAAGGCCAAAATATAATATGCCTTTGCAGGAAACATATAATGAATTTTCAAATGTTATCCAAGCCTACTACATTACAACAAGTAGGATTATTTCAATTTTCATTTTTTTATATGAAAGCTTTTTTCATTTATAAGAAAAGAATCAATTTTATTTTGCATAACTTTCATTTTCCTTTATATATTTTGAATAAATTTTATAATAGCAGCCCCTTTTTTTTCAGAATAACAACTCAAGCAATGAAAATTCTAGTTAACTGAATTAATTTTTCCTTTCGTTTAAATTCTTTCTTTTTGTTCACAATTTTAAATGTTCAAATGAAAGAAGTTTTAAAAAATATTAAATATCGGTTTTAGATTTTGGTATTGCAATAACATTTGTATAATTATTTTTATTTTGACATGAGGTTTAAAAGGCTTAACACAATATATTTAAATATATTTACTGCAAACTTCAAAACAGAAATTTCTTTAAAACTTGAGATAATGCATGCATTTTTTAATACTCTTATATAAAAAGTTTCTAATTATTTCATAAAATAGTCACAAATTTTACTCCCATTAGTTTCAGATATTTTTTTTTATTTTTCTCTATTATCCTAAACATTATCATGTTTATGAAGTTCTATAAGACTTTTACTTGTTAAATACTTTTCTCCATCAAATATTTTATATGTACTTTTTTTAATAAGAGGAAAAACTCAATAATTATTATAATTATTTTCTAGGCTCATGAAAGGTGACCAAAAAGGAAAAGTGAATCTAAAGAAAGGTTTCTTATATATAGCAGATGATTCAGATATACATATATATAATATTTACATAAATTGTGTGGTATTTATATAAATTTGTAGAAATTTCAAATGCTTCGAGTATTATAAATATTTTTTTAATTAAATTTTGTTTATAAATGATGAGAAAATATTATTTATTTATTCATGAAAGTTATCGAGTTAGTTTCAGGATGCTGCTTGGGTGTACAAGTTCATTACAGAAAATTCAGCCTAATACTCATTTTACCTATCATCCTATATCATTTTACTTTGTATTTGTGAAATTTTATTTAATAAAGGTCTTTTTAAATGAATTGTTTTTTTTTCCTTTCTCCAAAAAATAAAAGGGGAAAATAATATATATATTTTTAAACTTTTTTCAGAAGTAATTTTGTATAATTGAAAGTGTTTGTTTGGAATTAGGCATTTATTTAGAATTTTCGTGAAATGTTAGAGTAAATCATAGACCAAATTTGGTTCTTATGCTACAAAGCCAAGTTTAAACTTATAATAAATTAATAATTATTACAAGTTTCAAATAATTTTTTTTATTTGTCAAATGTTGTCTATTAGACACTAGCTAACACTAACATTTATAATGAAGTATAAAGTTTCTTCAACAAGTATGTAAGTTAATAGTAAACATAAAGAATTTCATGCAAATAAAATGAAGAAACATATAATAGGAATTGCATAATTTAGAATTTTAAACAATTTCTAACCATTGCATTAGAAAAAATAGGGAAATGTTCAAATTATGTTTAAATAAAAATTTGTGCTTTATTCATCATTTTTTGGTAATTGTCTTGTAGAATGTTATTTATTACACACTACCTAGCAGTAACATTTATAATGAGGTATAAAGTTTCTTCAACATAAAGTTTGTAAGTTAATAGGAGTTTCATATAAATGAAAGAAGTGTTGCATTTTGTGTATGGAATTTTTGTATAATATTAAGAATTTGTCATAGATCAAATTTGGTTCTTTTGCCACAAAAACAAACCTTACTATACAGGGATCTAGAAAAGATATTTAAAGTAACTTGTTAAATTGTGCTTGTAAAAATATTGCCTATTGAAGAAACACATAATAGGAATGCTATAATTTAGTGTTTTAAACAATTTTTAACCAATGCAGTAAAAAAAAGGGGGGTTGTTCAAAGTATGTTAAAATAGAAATTTGTGTTTTATTCATTTCATTTTAGTAATTCTTTTTTTTATTGCTTACATTAAACAATATAAAAGCTTATAACAAACTATAAGAATATACATATAGTTCTATATATATTATGTTACAAGCGGGCGAGCGCTTACGCTCGCCAAAGGTGAAAATATT
>JAOUZG010041316.1:3791145-3807715 GCA_026289955.1 Argiope argentata | reverse complement strand
ATATATATATATATATATATATATATATATATATATATATATATATAGAGAGAGAGAGAGAGAGAGAGAGAGAGAGAGAGAGAGAGAGAGAGAGAGAGTTTAAATATCGGTAATAAAATATTTTTTATTCATCTAATCA
This sequence comes from Argiope argentata, assembly GCA_026289955.1. NCBI lineage: Eukaryota > Metazoa > Arthropoda > Arachnida > Araneae > Araneidae > Argiope > Argiope argentata. The sequence goes on along the minus strand of JAOUZG010041316.1, from coordinate 3,807,576 downwards.
AGTTCAAGTAAATTTTTAAAATGTCAAGTGCATGACATTTGATGTTAATACAATTTTTTGAAATATGAATTCATTAATTGTTTTATTAATTAATTAAAAAATAACTTGTAGCCAAAATAATTCATTTCTCCACTGGCAAATAGGAACGAATTCAGTTTGTTTTCCCCCACTCTAACGAAGTTAGGCTTATTATGTTTTCGGCTGATTATTTCAAACGATTCTGTTTATTTTCTTAATGTGTGACGCATTTAAAATTAATTATTGTTCATTAATAGATTTTCCGGAATCATTTCGAAGTATTTTCGAATTAAAGTATAAAAGAATTAAGAAGAATTAAAAATTTCTAATATGTATTGTGTCACACCACCTGGAGTAGAAAATGCATGCATTTTGGTTTGCCTCGATTTTGGTTGATAATTTAACGCTAGCGTAATTTTTTGATCAGTTATTTATAGTAAATGAAATTATTAGGTCAGAATTGACTGGTTTGTAAAGCGTTGCTTTCGCATTTTTGGTGCTGTGAGTTCGAACCCGACAACCGATGTCTGTATGCATGTGTGTGTTTTTAGGATGCTAAATCTGTCGTAGTTACTTAGTCCCCCATGTCGAGAGTAATAACACTAGAGGGTACTGGGTTATAGATTATAGTTCTGAATTCTAGATCTAATTTAAGATCTGTGAAGAAATGAATGAATGAAGTTTATTCCGTAAAAAGGATTTGTGACGTGTGTAAGCAGGAATTCACACTTCTGCCTTCGATTGTTCAGGAGTTAATGCCCTCAAAGGATACTGCATCCCTCCGTTTATTGTAAAGCGGAACACGAGAACTACAACAATTGTAATTCTATAATGAAAAGTAACTAAAATAAACAATTTCTTTGTTGGCTACAGTAGAAATCGACACAATTTTTTAAAATATTATTTGTTTTTTGTTAGCTTTCTAAAGTTTATTAAACTGCTATCAATATTATTATTAAACTGCTATCAATAAAAATAACTTTTTAATGACACTGAGCAAATCTTAAAAAATATGTGAACTCAAAATGTTTGTATTAATTCAATTGCAATAGAAGAATTATTTTCATAATTTATAATATAAAAAATAATTATTTAACAAAAATTTGCCAAAAATTATCATAAAATTCAGTTTTAAGTTTCATTTTTAAAAATGATTTATACGATTTCAATAAAATTTCATTTATTTTGGTCCATGAATATTCTTTCAAAAAACTATGAAGTTTAAATTTCAGACAATTCTTTGGTTTTAAGAAATCATATTCTTCAAAATATTCTAGGTACTTCATTTTTTAAATAAATAAATAAACGTTTGTCTTCTTCGATCAAATCTGACCGATTTATAAAGATTTGAATATAACAATTTTAGAAAAAACAAATTTTTCAAAATCTAAGCAGATCACTTTTCAAAAACCCAGGAAGATAATCAGTTTCTTTCAGGTAGTAGATGAAGGGGTTTAAAATCGCCACTTTTTATAGAATATTCACATTTTTAAAAATATGTAAGCTTTAGTGATTGATTTATTTGATTGGAGAGCAATTTTTTTTATTTAAAACTTTCTTTTACCCGCGACGTCGTAAACATGAAAAAGCTCACAACTAACCTAAAAACATTTTATTTTCAGTGCGTTCCTGAAATAAATCAAAACCGCAAATCAAGCCCTTATTTCTTTAATATCAAGTCAAATCTATTTTATTTATCGATCGAGATTGAGAGAGCTACAACAGTAATATACAAATATATTTTAAACTCCTAATTAAAATGAAAACACAGTTGTAAACAATTACATCTCACTGTAAATGCGTGAATTTTCTTCCCCAGTTTGGATAAAGCAATACAAATTAGAAAATTTTAATTTTCTTTATTCCGTTTTATTTTAGCTCAAAATTACTTCACAATGATTCCAGAAAATCGATTCATTAACAATGTTTAATTTTAAATGCATCAAACAGTAAGAAAATAAACAGAACTGCTTGAAATATTTGAGAGAAAAAAGTTAAGCCTAACCTCATTAGCGCGGGAAAAAACAAACCGAAATCTTACTCATTTGGTAGTGGGGAAAGGAAAACTTTTGTTGGGAAAGTAAGAAAAAGTGTCATTTTTACTATTTTCCTCTCAATTTCTCAGTTTTTTTCCTCTGTCTCTAGAAGAATTCCTCTGTCTCTAGAATTATTTTTAAAAAAATTAGCCGAATTGATCTAGCAATTTTTGAGTTTTGTACTCAGCAACACATTTGGCCTTCCATTTTTGTTTATATAGAGTATCAAGGATATTTATGTAAATATCATTAACAGGTTAGAGGATAAATGTAAACATTTAAAATTCGTTATTCATCAGAGCATTTGTTTATTTAAATTACATAAAATATAATTATTTATTTTATATAGACCATTTTGTTAGGAAGTGTTTGTCTATTATTAAAAGTTTCCAAATTAACTGTTGTATCCAAATTCAAGTTAATATCTTGTACATATTAAAACATAATTTTCTTAAAAATTGTTGTTGTTCTCGTGTTCCGCTTCACAAAGGAAGGACAGTTGCAGTAGCTTCTGAGGGTACGGACCCCTGAGTTAATGATTGTAGATGTCTGACTTCTAACTTACACACGTCACAAACCCTTTTTACGGGGTGAACTTCCTTCTTGCATAGAATTCAATTAATAGATCTTAACTTATATCTGGAATAAAGAACGATCACCTCTGACCCAGTACCTCCAGAAATATTACTTTCGATATGGATGACTTTGTGACCTCGAAAGATTTCCCGTCCACCACACACACACACACACACACGGAGAGTCTTCGACTGGCGGGTTCGAAGTATCAGCTCAAGCCCTACCAACTAGGTTATCCAAGCATTAGTTGCCTTAAATAAAACCGTTTTAGTGAATTATTAATATATATACTATAAAATATCATTGAAAACCTTTCCTTTTATTTAGTTTTTAGAAAATATCACATTTTATATTTACTACTTTTCATACAGACACGTCTCGATAACTACACTTTAATATATTTAATATGTTCTATTATAAACAAATACTTAATTATTTTTTTAATCTGAGTTTTTGTTCAATGTGATGGCAATACGTTGATAAAAACTAAATTTTTTCCACTAATGCGTAACGTGCTCATGCAGCTTTAATTTTAATTTCATATTGTGCAAAATAAATTAATGAAAAATATTATCAAATTATTTCTTAAAATGTATTAAAAATAGAAATTCGATTTATAGTTTAAAATATTAGTACAATTCAAAATAATATTTTTTTCAATTTCAATACCATATAGAAATCAATATTGTGCTGTAATATTTTCGGAAATTATAGCTGAAAAATTCCTAAATTTCACTTAGTATTTAACTAATTTAAATTCTAATCAAAAACTAAAAACAAAATTACCGAGGCATACATTCCAGACCTCCAAGATATATCTGGGCCAAATTTGGTAATTATAAGACAAAAGGTTTGACCTGTAGAGCGCCAACGCACAGACAGACACACATTCTGCTTTATTATAAGTATAGATATGAATATAGTTAAGGATAGATGTATAGAAATAAGTATAGATATAATTTTTATACAATATTACAATGCTATCGTTAATAAATTTTTTTGCATTTAGCACATATTTAGACAGAAAAATTGATAAGAATTTTGGCTTTACAAAATTAAAATGATCATATATATTAATTAATATGTCTCCAATTTTTAATTAATTTTAATTATAAAGTTAACTTTAAAATGCTTTCGAAAAATTTTCTTTAATTCTTTACTCTCATTTATAAAAATTAATCCAATTTGAAATGGAAAATGAAAAACATTTGATTTTAGTTTAGTATATGATTACGTGAAAAGTTTACGGTAAATAAATTCATGTGTATCACTAATTACGTTGCATTTTTAAATATTCAAATATTAGTTTCATTGTAATATTTTTTTATAATGGATAAACTTTTAAAACATCACTTTTACCATCCCTGGTAGGAAAGTGGTGTTTTATAATGCCTTTTTTTCTGTGCTGGAACAAATAAGATTTTACTACATTCGTGCAACTTCAAGTACAGGCCCTTTTCAGAAAGAAAGAATTCTATTTTTGGAAATCTTTTCGTGACGACAGGATGTTAAGACTTTAATATTTCCTTTGAGGATTAAACACTCTTAAAGGAAGAACGTTTGATAATTGGTTGACTCAAATGTCACAGGTGAAATTATTTCAAAGGGTGACTTGACATTTCCTATTATATTATCCAAACTCTAACGACTATCATCATGTGAACAGGCCTGACGGAATTTAATATTCTTACTGGCTGAAGAAAACTTCTACAATATTTTAAATTTTTCTTCTTTCGTTTCTTTTGTAAAATCCGGTTTTGTTCTGGTTTGTGTTTCAGCCTTGTTCAAAACTCTTTCTATTTTAGTGAAGTATTGCCTTACCCACTAAAATTAAACCACCGGATGCATCTCGAAATAGGATGATAAACTTCCAGAATGGTGATTGGTTTTCGCTACCCTGGAGGGTGCACGAAAACGTGTGGGTCTGGCTCTTCCCAGCGATGACGGAACATACTCCCTCAGGGAAATATTAAGTGGCATTGACAGAAAACGGTGAATTTTCAGATGAGCCACGCGTTCCCCCGTTTTACCCCCTTCAGGTTTCTTGGAGTGCTTTGATGTCTGTGGACGCTCCGAAGTTTTTCCGAAAATTGTCGGTAAAGTGTCCAGGCATCAAAGGACCCCAAGAAACCTCAAGAGTTGTAAAACGGGGGAACGAGTAGTCGGTCTGAAGATCCGCAGGTCGTAGGAACGCGGTTTTATATAGTGACCAGTGACGGTCCTTAAGACTCAACAACAGTTCTAACAGTGTTACTGTAAATGTAGTCGGGTTATTCAGTTTTTATCCATGAGCCGTCGAAAGGATCAGAGAGTCAATGATATGACTTTCCCATTAAAATATATCTATATACTGAAAAAAAAGATAGTTCTGCTGTAGTTACAAATGTCTGTGCACCAATAAGTAATCGAAATTTTAAAAAATATATATCATTTCTCAATTTATCTTGTACGTGGAAATTTATAGCTTAAAAGATAAATTTGAACGTATTTTTGAGGTGATTAAGATAAATGATGTATTTGAATGCACTTTTGAGATAATCAAGATAAAATATTAATCTAAATTCTCTCTCGAGATGATTAAGATAAAAGATGAATTTGAATGCACTTTTGAGGTAAATAAGATTAAAAAATGAATCTGAATGTACTATTGATTAGATTAAAAGATGAATTTGAATGCACTTTTGAGATAATTAAGATAAAAAAAGGAATCTGAATGCACTATTGAGGTGATTGAAAGATGAATTTGAATGTTCTCTTGAAGTAATTAAAATTTGAATTTAGATCTACTATTTTTAGTGTGTTCAGAGTTTTAACCGTTGTAGGGAAATTAGAAAATCTTCACCATGTCATAATTTCTATAAAAAGCGGGGGGGGGGGGGCAAAGAGTAAGTTGGTAGTTGTTGTTATCTTTTTAACTGAAAATTTTCCGTTAGAAAGGAAACACAAACTAAAATCACAAAACTGCTTGTTCATTGCGGACATTTAAACTTAAAATATTAAAGTCCGAAATACCTGAAAACTCACACAGCATAGGAATTAAAAACCTTTGAAGTATGAATTTAAAGGAGTGAAACGAGAATTAATTTTAATAGAGCTAAAATTACGAATCTATTACTTATTTACTATTCAGATTTTCGTTCCTGCCGGCTTGCTGGCACAGAGGTAGCGCGTCTGCCTCGTGTTTAGGAGGTCCCGGGTTCGAGTCCTGGTTCGGGCATGGTTGTTATTCTGTGTGCTATCTGTGAGATGAGTGAATGTGCCCCCCTGTAAAAAGGGGTTGTGCAAGCGAATGTGATGAGTGTGTAGCAAAAGTCGTACTCTTGGCCCTAGTTGGCGCTACTTCGAAAACAAGAGACGCTTCATTCGGCTTAAATCTGCTGCTGGGTCCAGCAGCGAGCTTGTCCATAGGCAAGTGCCATTAGAAACAACAACAATTTTCGTTCCTGGAATCCTCAAAATTGTTCAAAAACTGTTCAATGGGGCCGGGATAAACCTGGTTGGTAAGGTGTTGGATTCGCCTCTCTTGGACTGCGAGTTTGAACCCGCCAGTCGAAGATTCTCTCTCTCTCTCGTGTGCGTGTGTGTGTGTATGATGGCTGGCGAATGTAAAATTGGTCGTGGTCACAAAGTACTCCATGTCGAGAATAATAATATTGGGGGTACTCAGTCAGAGGTGATTGTTCTTCGTTTCAGGTCAAAATAACGATCTGTGGAGGCATGAATGAAGTCTGCCCCTTAGGAAAGGTTTGTGACCTGTGTGATCTAAAAATCAGACTTCTGCCCTCGGGTGCTCAGGGGTCTATACCCTCAGAAGCCCCCCCCCCATCGATGACGGAACGTACTTCCTTCAGGGAGGGTCGTACCTTGGCCGGTGACAGCCATTAGGACTCAACCATAGTTTCCGCACTTTTCTGTTCCGGTGGTCCGGTCATTCAGTGTCGTGCCTTCGTGGTGGGTCGGCGAGTCTGTTCTATGACTTATCCTCAGAAGCTACTGCACCCCTCCTTCCGTTATAAAGAGGAATGCGAGAACAATAGCAATCGTTTTTATTGACTTTTCAGTCTCTTATATTTAGGTTCTCATTTGTAGTGTTTACTCCAGATGATTTTGAAAATTATTTTGTGAAAATACTTGTCATGTAAAAATTTGCTTAAAATTTTTCTCACGTAAGAAATAAATCAAATTATCTAAGTCTCGATTTCTTATCTAAAGTGTATAACCGAATTTATTTTAATTTAAAGTGAAACTAATTTGAAATTGCATTGAGAAATTACCTGAATTAAGTGTATGACAATTCCAAATAAATAAGGGGATTAATTTAAAATTATTCTTTTATCTCTCGAAAGGCCAAATTATTTAAATATGTAATAATGTATATAAAAAATATTTTAGATTTAAGAAAAAAATTAGTCTACTCTTATTTTCAGACACTAAAGATATTTAAAAATCTTAGAATCGGAACCACACAATAGATTCTAGATGCACATAATTTTCTACATGTGTTCACATATATGTTAGACATATGTTCTAGAATAACATGAAAGCTCCATGTCAAAAGTACAGGGTAATTGGTGGGTGTACAGAAAATGTGATTGATTTGATATTGCGTGTTTAAAAATCAATATTGCGTATTTAAAAACCAATGTTACATATTTAAAGATCACTATGTATTAGTATGCATAATCTATGGTCTCCTCATATGTCGGTAATCATGTCTGAGAGCACTTATAAGAAATGTGATTGATTTAATATTGCATGTCTAAAAATATTGCGTATTTCAAAACCGATATTACTTTTTAAAATAGTATGTATCAGTATGCATGATCTATGATCTATACTCAACGTAATCTTTTTGTACGGCAGTAATCATGTTTAAGGGCACTTATAATCATGACACTTGGCTAATTAGTAGTGCCAAATGAAGAGGATTCAAAAACTAAGAGTCTTAGTCTACTAGGTAAATAACGAAGAGTGAACAAAGTCAGTTTCTAGATTTGACTGATGAAAACTAGTTTTTGACCATCGAAATGGATGAGGATCATTTTCACGCGTCAGGAAACGAACGCGGAAATATTTTCTCAACGAAAATGAATCAATTGTTACCGAATCAACGTCATCACTGCTGCAGAAAATTGTATTTCACCCTCCTCTTGAATTCCTATTATTGTTCTAAATGCTAAATTATAGAGGAAAAATATTAAAATTCCATCAAGAACTTAATTGTACTAAAGGAAAATTACTTAAAATTCATTTGAAATATATTTTAAGTCATAAAATTTGCAACATTAACCACTTCACACACAATGACGTCTCTGACACGCACATTGAATTATTGAATTATTAATTTTAAGCCTGCAATTAAGCGAAATTATTCAGTAATTTAAAATGCCTGAATCATTTAGAAACTTTTCATTATCTCAAAAACTCTTTACATTATTATAGGAATAAAAAGAGCAATAAATGTTTAATATTAGATGTGTCATCTAATTAGGAAGTTTAATAAATTCGTATGTCAAGTGGTTAATCGGTTTTATGTTAATCTTTTAATTTTACCTTTCATTACCATTATTTTTCCTTTAAAAAATACTTTTAATTTGCTATTAGCAATATTTTAAAAAACTTTTCCAAACATGAACTATAGTGGACTTTATTTGAAATACTTAGTAGTATGGTTATCGAAGAAAAATGTTAAAATTCTATCAAGAACTTAATTACACTAAATGAAAGTTTATGAAATTTCATTTGAAATATATTTTAAATTATATAAAATTTGCAGTATTCATTGTGTTACTTTATCTTTTAGCTTTACCTTTCATTAACATTACCTTTGCTTTTTTACATATCTTTAATTTGCAATTTGAAAGAATTTCTTTAAGATTTTCAAACATGTACTATAGCAGACATTGTTCCAAATGCTTAGTAGTACAGTTATCGCAGAAAAAGTTAAAATTCCACCATTAAGTGAACTAAATGAAAGTTGCTGAAATTTCATTTGAAATATATTTTGGCCTTTGGCCACCACCTCATTCACCAGTATTAATGTTTGCTAAAATGTACAATTAATATTTTAATACGTCAAAATTTCGCTTAGTTTTTAATAAATTAAAATTTTAATTAATTAAAAATTGAATTTAATTTTAATTAATTAAAAATTAAAAAAGGGCTCCGAGGCAAACATTTCCGGTCCCCAAGGTATACAAGTGTCAAATTAGGTCGAACAGTCAGGCCTGTAGATCACCAACACACACACATTGAGCTTTATATATATTGATAGATTATATTGCTATTTCATTGCTCATTTTGTACGAAATGCGCAAAAATTCAAGATATATATTCCATGGACAGAAAATTATATGTATGATTTTAGAGTGTTGAAGATGATGTAAGAGCAAGGTAGAAAGAAATGAAATTTCTTAATTCATTCATTAATTCAATCATTATTTTCATTCCCTAATTCATTCATTAATTCAATCATTATTTCCATTTTTTAATTCATTCATTAATTCAATTATTATTTTCATTTCCTAATTCATTCATTAATTCAATCATTATTTTCTTTTCTTAAGTTATTCATTAATTCAATCATTACTTTCATTTCTTAATTCATTAATTAATTGAATAATTATTTTCAATTTTATTTCATTCATTAATTGTATCATTATTTTCATTTCTTAATTCAATCATTATTTTCATTGCTAATTTCATTAATTTACTTAATCATTATTTTCTTTTCTTACTTCGCTCATTATTCGATCATTATTTCATTTTCTTAATTCATTCATAAATTCATTCTTTCATTAATGTCAGTCATTTTAAGTCCCAAATCATAAAAATTGATCACAGTCACACACTGCACCAATTAGGTGCAATGAGTCCAATTATTTGTTTATTGCTGACTAATTAGAAAACTCTTGGCCTGATGAGCTCAATTATGTGTGTATTGATGACTCATTAGAAAACTCCCGGCTGGATTAGTTCAATTATGTGTGTATTAATGACTCATTAGAAAACTCCCGACTTGATTAGTTAAATTATGTGTGAATTGCTGACTCATTAAAATACTCCTACATTGATTAATGCAATTATGCGTAAATTTATGATACACAAGAAAACTGACTTAAACAATCCAATTATGCGTGAATTGATGACTCATTAGAAACTTTCCGCTTTGATCATTCCAGTTGTATGTGAATTGATGGCTCATTAGAAAACTCATTTCAATTCATAGACACTTCAAGTGAACTATAGAGATTCATATAATGTAGATATTATCTCCCCTCCCCCTCCCAGAAATGTTCGGATTTGAAATTCGAATTGCTACAGATCAAACCCATTTACAAATTTTTAACATAGCAAAAATTAAACTAGTACATTCGGAATTGCTGTCACATTTTCTAAATAATTTTTAACTCATTTTTAAAAGTATGTAAGCTGATTTTTGTTTCTTTATCCTATAACCACATATGCAAAGATTTCTTATATACACATGCTCCCATTCTCAATTAAATATTCATTTACAAAAACAAATAGTGTTGTTGCGTCAGAGACGCAATTTATTTCTAATTATTTTCAATATATTTTAAGTGGACAATCAATTTGTTTTCAGATTCCCTTATGGATCTGTTCTCCATTGGAATGGGTCTGGTATTTGAAGGAATGGGAAAGAGTTCATTTCAGAAGAAGAATCCGCCGTCAAACAGAGATGATTCGATCCAGTACCTTCTGTACACTCCAAGTAATAAGAATGAACCCTGTCTTATACAGCCCACTCCCAAACAGTTTGATAGGTGTGCATTTAATGCAAATTACGATACTAAATTTTTGATTCATGGATTTATTGTACACCTGCTTCCCGGAAACCTGATAAATGTAAGATGAAAATTAATTTGATTCCTTTTCTTATGATGCTCATATGATAATTGAATAATCTACACTACAATTATAAATGTGAACGTTTGGATGTTGTTAATCAATCACACCAAAACAGCTCAATGAAATTGGATGATATTTAGCACAGAGATAGAAAAAAACATAAGATGCTAGTTATTTCGGTTAATTGAATGATTATTTTTTTTATTAAAAACTAACTTTCCTCCAAAAATCTTCATTTCCCCACCGCCAAATACGAGGGCAAATCAAAAAGTCATTGCGTCTATTTTTTATTAGCCAAAAACAGGTACATACAGATATTTACAAATATACGTAGTGTACTACGTACCTTAGATTATTTCTTCACATAGTCACCACACCGGTTCAGACATTTGTCCCATTGCAGCACTAAATTAGAGATCTCCCTGTGGTATTATTCTTCCGGCTGCCTGTGGAACCACCGTCGGACCGCGTTCTTGGCATCTTCGCAGTATGTGAATCTCTGTCCTGCCAAAAAACTTCTTTGATGGACCGAAAACGTGAAGATCACTAGGGGCAAGGACTGGATTGTAAGGTGGGTGTTCCAGATTCTCCCAGTGAACGCTCATTCCCATGCAAGTCTTCACGACCTTTTTGAAACTCACGACACCACCATTGAACTCTTCTCAAAGAGAGACACTTTCCCACGTACGTGGGGTGCATTTCCTTGTGAATTCTATGGGCGTTTGTCCCTTGCTCCATAGAAAAAGAATAACACTTCGCTGCTCATAAGCTGTGGACGTCTGAAGAACAACTGCCATCTCAAATTACTGATAGCAGCACCACTCATCGGAGCAAAAGGCAGATACGGCTGGTGCAGCTCAAGGAACGTTCACTGTTGGGAATGTATATGTTCGCTTTGTATTCACAGCCGTAAAAACAGGTGCAAAGACTTTTTTATTTGCCCTCGTAAGTAATAAATTCAGTTTGTTTGTTTTCCCACACTAATAAAGACAGGCTTAACATTTTCTGGCCGATTACTTCAAACCATTTTGTATATTTTCTTACTGTTTGATGCATTTGAAGTTAAACATTGCAATTTAATCAATTTTTCGGATTTATTTTGAAATGCTTTTGAGTTTAAACAAAAAAAGAATAAAGGAAAATTAAAAATTTCTATTCTGTATAGCGTTATCCCAACTGGCGTAAATAATTCATGAATTTGCTTTTCCCCAATTGGAGGTGAAAATTCACGCATTTAGACGGTTTGATAACCCTTTACATTGTGATTATATTATCAGTTCCCCCAAGTACAAATCAAAATTTCCAAGCGTGCGAAGCCGCGGGCAAAAGCTAGTAATACATAAAATTATGAGTTGCAGTGAATTAAGAAGTATCGCAAGAAAATATAATATAATAATTCCTATAAATCCAGTTTCAAAAAATATCATGAAAGTGAATTTATATAAAAAATATTATTATTTATTCACGATCTCTCTTACCATAAGTTACTATTTTTTTAAATTAATGGCAAAATTGTTATTTATTAGGTTGAAAATTATATATTGTATTGAATATACTTACTACTAAAGCTGATGTGAAAGCTATTATAATTTTATATTCATCTAAGATTTTCAATATCTTTGAAATCGTGAAATCGAGCTGTAATTATGTTGAATTATAGATTTGATTTTCAGTATCGTTAGGATATTATAAATGTAAAGGTACTACTAAATACATTGTAAAAAGATCGGAAAATAAAAACATTTTTTTAATATTATGGGAAGAGATTATTAGAAAAAAATTTAAAAAATTAATATTAAGGAAAATAATTTAGCAAAATCAAAAAGGATTTGTTTTAATAATTATTACAACCGCCTTTGGTTGGAAAAAATTGTACGAAAATAAAATGTATGTATTTAAAAAAGGTAATTTTGAGATAATTAATTGGATAATTATTTTAAAAGATGTAAATATCAATTTCAGCAGGCTAGGATCCATAACGATTACGACTTGGCTTAAAATTAATATAAGGTTACAAAATTTTTAAATTTTGTAGCGATTTTTCACCAAATATAAACATGACAAGTTTTTTATTGAAACTTTAGAAGCCGTTTGTTAGCATGTCTGGTAACGGAAACGAAGCCGCAGATTCCTTAGCCATACAGGCTATTTCTATAGGTTCGACCGTTTAATATCCAGCTCCCAGAAGCCATCTTAAAAGCATTCTAAATAAATTGAGATTACAGAGATATCAAGAATAATGGGACAATGGTTCAACTGGCAGAAACATCTATTAAATTTTCACTGAAGTTTCCATTAACCCATTAATTTTATGAGAAACTAACCAATTTTTTATAAATTTGGATTTAAAAATAAAACTTGGATCTCAGCTAGTTTCATATATTAGGTGAATTTAAATAGTTTCTAAATCGTTATACGGAAAATTATTAAAATCGGAAATACTCATGTCATTAATTTGACTAATAAGAGTGTCTTTTATAAAATACTTTCTAAAAATAGATGTTCCTCTAGTAAATTTCTTTTATTCAATGCCAAAAACTGGGCAAAATTTTACCAAAAAAATTACCAATTTATGAATGAAATTTCCACTTTTAAATAAACTCAAAACAAGAAAAAATGAATTTGAAATCGTTGAAAGATAAAACGAGAAAGAAATCACCAATTCTTTATGAGAAACTAACAATTTTTATAATTTTAGATTTAAAAACAAAATTTGGATTTCAATTAGTTTCATTTGTTAGGTAAACTTGAATAATTTCTAAGTCAGGGTACTAAAAACCACTGAAAATAAAAGAACAACTATGTGTCAGAAATCTGACACATAAATGTTTCTTTCTTATGATGCTTCCCAAAAATGGATGTTCCTCAAACAAATTTATTTTATTCGATACCGAGAATCAAGAAAAATTATACTAAAAAATTCCACTCTATAAATAAGTTTGAAACTCTTAAATAATGCGCTTGAAATCTTTGAAAATAAAATATTCCTTAAATGATCAATTTAAGAATTATTTCTGCTGTTCTCGTGTTTCGTTTTACGACGGAATGAAGGGTGCAGTAACTTCTGAGGGTTTGGACCCCTAAGCACCTGAGGACAGAAGTCTGACTTCTAGCTCACACGCGTAACAAACCTTTTTAAGGGGCGGATGTCATTCAGGCATTTCATTCATTCATCCACAGATCGTAATTCAGATTTGGGACAGAAAACGATTACCTCTGACCTACCAAAGGGGTTAACGATCACCTCTGAGTACCCCCCATTGGTATTACTTTCAACATGGAGGACTTTGTGACCACGACAGATTTAACGTGTGCCAGTCATCACACATTGTGAGTCTTCAGCTGGCGGATTCGAATCGCACCGAAAGGAATGCGAATACAACACCCTACCAACCAGTCTATCCCGGCCCTTAAGAATTATTGAACATTATATTAGAATAACAATATAGATATCTTACACAATGTAGAACAGGACAATGTTCGTTATTCAGTTATGTATTGTTATCATGTCAAAACATGATGTTGTTTTGCGGTTAACGGTTTTAGCGTCAGCAAAAAACCGTAGGTGAAAAATAAAAATTTTATTTCGTAGACAAAAAATTGAAATATTATTATCTGCACGAGCATCTCAAAAAATCATCTTTTAATAATGCGATGTCGATAATGCGCTTTTAATAATGCCCTTTTGAGCAATTGATTATATGAAAGGAAGTAAATAGGAAATGCGATATTTTTTAAAACAATAAATACAAGAAAAAGTTTTTTTGAATCGTTTGTGATACTAAAGGGACTCATTCAATGGAACATTTAAAATGAATAAATATATAATTTAACTTGCACGAGAACGTAGTGCTTGGCCGTTCAGGAAATGATGTTCGGACATGATACAATGAACTATGCATCTCAGATTTCATTTTAATCTTTGATTAATTTTTTTTTCTTTTATTATAGAGCCATGATATTTCAAAGTTATCGTAATCAGTTGGTTTCCTTAAAAAATATTGCAGAACATAATATTGGAGATGTATTAATAAATATTTTAAGATGTCTGTCCATATAAATCTTTTGAAAAACATTTTTATCTCAACCAGATTGTTATGGATTATTTTTTTTTACTTACATGATATCTTACACTAAGGGGAATAATTGGAAGTTATGGGTCTCTAAAATTTTCGGTGTGTGCTGTAATTATCTGGAATGATAGGGTTGTATTATTAATTCAAATAGAATTTAAAGGATGCTTTACTGGAGCATGACGACTATAACGTCATAGTGGTGAACTGGACACTCTACAGTACCATGCCATTCCATAAAGCTTACAAAAATTCCCAAGTGGTTGCGGCGAAGTTAGCAGAAATGATGAAATTTATTCAGGTGAGTATGAAATTGTTTTTTTTTGAAAATTAAAGGACATTATTAAAAACAATAATAATAAATGTACAAGATAAGTCTTCCTAAATTAGACCATGAAGACAATTGTATAAAAGAAAATGAAAACTTCGATCGTAAATTTCAAGTTATCATGTGAAAACATTATTTTTTAAGTCATTATTTATCTTAATTAATTTGTCATTAACCAATTTTAACCGGCTTTTGAAGCAATTACAAGATTTCTCTATCGGTCTATACCCATTCCTCTCCCCCCTCTCTCTCTGTATATATATACATTGAAGTGACAAAAGTCATGGGATAGCAATATGCAAATATACAGATGGCAGTAGTATCCCAGCGAAAAAGTATAAATGCGCAGTTCATTTTCCAGAGCTTTCATTTGTGTTCAAGTTATTCATGTGAACAGGTTTTTCGGGATTTATGGCGACACGACGAGAATTAACAGACTTTGAACGTGGAATGTTAGTTGGAGCTAGACGCATGAGTCATTCCATTGCGGATACCGTTAGTGAATTCAACATTCCGAGATCCACAGAATCAAGAGTGTGTCGAGAGTATGAAATTTCAGGCATCCCATCCCATCTTGGACAGCGCAGTGGGCGACCACCTGCACTTAACGACCTAGACCGCAGACGTCTGTGTAGAATGGTCAATGTTAATAGACACGCAACACTTCGTCAAATAACTGCAGGAATCAATGCGGGACGTACGAGGGACGTGTCCGATAGGACTGTGCGGCGAAATTTGTCTTCCTTAGGTTATGACAGCAGAAAACCGACTCGAGTGCCTTTACTGACAGCACGACATCGCCTGCAGCGACTCTCCTGGGCTCGTGAGCATATCGACTGGTCCCTAGACCAGTGGAAAACCATGGCGTGGTCAGATGAGTCACGATTTCAGTTGTTACGAGCTGATGGTGGAGTTCGAGTGTGGCGCAGAGCCCAAGAAGCCATGGACCCAAACTGTCAGGAAGGCACTGCTCAAGCTGGTGGTGGCTGCATAATGGTATGGGCTGTTTTTAGATGTTATGGACTCGGTCCTCTGGTGCAACTGAACCGATCATTGACTGGAAATGGTTTTGTCCAGCTGCTTGCAGATCACTTGCAGCCATTCATGGACTTCACGTACCCACACAACGATGGTATTATTATGGATGACAATGCCCCATGTCGACGGGCCAGAACTATTCGCGATTGGTTTGAAGAACATTCCGGACAATTCCAGCGCATGATCTGGCTACCTAGATCTCCCGATATGAATCCCATCGAGCATTTATGGGACATCATCGAAAGGTCCGTTCTTTCGCAAACTCCTGCACCATTCACACTTTCACAATTATGGACGTCTATACAGAAAGCATGGCTCAATATTCCTGCAGAGGATTTCCAACGACTTGTGGACTCCATGACACGTCGAGTTGTAGCACTTCGCCGGGCAAAAGAGGACCGACACGATATTAACAGTCATCCCATGACTTTTGTAACTTCAGTGTATATATATATACAGAAGAACTATCACACACACACACACACACACA
>JAOUZG010041316.1:3777454-3790745 GCA_026289955.1 Argiope argentata | reverse complement strand
AACAGCTATGATGCCATAGTTCTTCGTCAGTCATTTTAAAAATGCATCTGCTGTCAAAAGAATACGTAATAATGAGGAGGAGGATCTCGTGCCCGTATTTCAACGGAGGGAGGGGTGCAGTAGTTTCTGAACGTATGGATTCTTGAACACCCGAGGGCAGAAATCTGACTTCTAGCTCATATGAGAATGACACACACATTCACTTGCACAACTCCTTTTTATAGGGGGGGCACATTCACACAATTCACAGATAGAACACAGAAGAACTATCATGTGCTAACCGGGACACCCAGATTACGAGGAAGACGCTCTTCTTATGAGCCAGGTTGCCGGTATACGTAATAAGAAGCATACAAAATAATACTGCCATGTAAAGAAACAAAAAAAAGGGTAACCGAATGACACCGTAAGGTTAAGTTTAAATGATAAGGCCTACAGCTTTTTTTAAAAAATAAGTCAGTGATTTTCACTGAATACTTTAAGCAAGGATACTTTGGAACCATAAATATTTATTTCACGGAGTTATACATAAGGGCTCTCTCTAATTAAGAAAATTCGTAACAAAAAAAAACCATCTGCAAACATCTACATCATCAACCACCATCTAGAAATAATACGTAAAATTGAAAAGCTCTATCACTTTCTCGGCAAATCTTATTAGACAGAAATTCTGGCCAGTTATTCAAACATAGAAGCAGCTCCAGGCTCGATAGACCCAGGGTCTAAAAATGAAACTGCTGAGATAATAATCCATCACGTGGTTTCTAAATGAGACATAACCCTTTCTTTAGTTGTGCTTCAGCTCGCTCTTAACTAACGATTGAATTCCATAACAGTAAAAAGCAAGATCCTGGGCATATAAGTGACTGCTCTCAATGCATCTGTCGTAAACGTCTAATTTGTATAAATTAATCATAATTGCTAATGAATGATAGTCACCTCATACCAAAGATGAACGTTCCATCGACACTTCTTGTGTACAGCTGATTGCCCCGCCACCATTGAACGTATCAGTATCGACAGGATTTGTTGAGGTCGTTTGCTATCTGTAGCTCTGTCCATACTTACATTGACCGATTTGTCAAACTGATATTCTCTTCAAGGCAATTGATCCATCGAGACTGGTTCCATTGAATCTGTGTCAAAGAAGTAGAAATATACGTCACCATTTTCTACGGTGAAACTCGAGCAATTATTTTATCGATTTTACCAAATTTAATTTCATTCGTATATTTGTGACTCCTAGATAAGTCATCATTGGTGACCTGATTTTTATCCTCACTTAACAAATCAAAACTTTCATTCTACTTATTTAATTAGATAACTAATTCCATGTCATTTCGCGCTTGACGACTAATATTAATCTGAAAATTCTAGGTTAATTATAAAAGTATAATTTGAAATAACATTTTTATTTGTTAAGATAAAAACACTATTTCAAGTTACACTTCGCTTTTAATATGGTGTCGAAGATACTTGTTTATAACGCATGAAGTTGCATTTGCATGAAATAGATGCATGAAATTTTATTTGTTTTTATGATTTAACTCAATATAATAAGCCTTTTAAATATTTAGTTTTTATTTTTCAGGATTATACAAAGGTGTCCCCTAAGACTTTTCATTGCATTGGTCACAGTTTAGGTTTTAATCTATGTAGCATAGCAGGGCGAAATGTTTGTACATTAGGAAGAATAACAGGTAAGTTCTTTTGCTTTTTAATATGTGACTTTTATCAGTCTATAATTGATTTTTTTACTAAACAGTGGCATTTGTATTATTTTAGTATCTATTCATATTCTTATTTTATTAGTAACTGACTGGACCCTCATCTCCTTACTCCAGACATGGCAAATTGTAGTGAAATCAAAACTAAAACCATTAACGATTAAAACAATAAAAACGATTTTATCCTTTTATTTTATTCATCCGACACAGGGTGGGGGTCAGATACATCGATAAGGTTTCTCTTATGATGGTTAGTTCTTGCCACTTTGGGAGGTACAGAAAAGGTATGAGGTTAGCTTTACCCTACATCCGATCAATCAAATACGATTTTTATTAGCCAATAATTTTTTTTGCTAAAATATGGCGTTTGTATTATTTTAGAAGTAACATATTTTATTAGTAACTGACAGGACCCTCGTCTCCTTACTCCAGACATGAGAAATGGTAGTAAAATCAAAACTAAAACTATAATAATCAAATGATGAAAAAAGAAGAAGATGATTTTAAACTTTTACTTTATTTCTCCGAGATGGGAAGGGTTAGTCTGATATAGCGATGACGTTTCTGTTCTGATGGTTGATTCTTACCATTTTTGGAAGTACAGAAATGGTATGAGCTCAGAATCACCCTACATCCTGCCATCCGATATCCTATACCCTTCCGACATACATTCTACCTACATCTACCTATGACAGGACGCCCCACCTACGGCGGGGGGACTGCGCCATGACCTACGATGGCTGTTAGGACTCATTCAAAGTTGCAATCTATGTGTTGCAGTGTTAAGATTATTCAAATTTTCCGTGTGCCTTCGGACGAACTTGGGTAATCGCTTATAAGGGCACAAATATTCTTTTGTTGTTGTTGTTGTGTCAAATGGCACCCGTTATGGACAAGCTCGCTGCTGACCCAGCAGCAGATTTAAGCCGAATAAAGCGTCTCTTGTATTTGAGTAGCGCCAACCAGGGCCAAGAGTACGACTTTGCTACACACTCACCACATTCGCTTGCACAACCCCTTTTTACAGGGGCACATTCATACATCTCACAGATAGCACACAGAAGAACAACCATGCCTGAACCGGGACTCGAACCCGTGACTTCCAGAACACGAGGAAGACGTGCTACCTCTGTGCCAGCAAGCCGGCGTATTCTTTTTTAATCAGGATATTGCTTAAAAACCTGCAGAGGATAAAAATCGAAATACCGAATCAGAAGTGAGACCCTCTGAAGTAAACAAAAGGAGAGAAAGAAAAGAATTTAGAATGTTTATCGCAAACAATGCTAATGCAACTTGAGAATTTTTATACATTCTTATTTCTGAATGTTACTTCGTGTGAAATCAAGTAAGTAAGCTTTCCCAACGGATTAGCGTTTCTCCCACGAATCATCAAATAAAATTCTCTAGAATTATGAGTAGAGCATGAAATTAAATTTAAATGAAAAGAGGAATACTAAACTTTTGACAAGTTATGGTAGTGAATCAAAAGCAATAGCCTTTAACAGCCACATCATTAAGGAGATAGACCTTTTGTCTAAAGGTCGGGTGCTCCGACAAACCTTTTCTTGAAGTTGAAGTTGAAGGTGAAAAAACTAAACTTTTGTACTTCAAATTAACAGAAAAATGTTTAAATAAATAATTTTAAAAACTTGGCAAATTATATTGCAATTAGAAAAGTGTATGCCAGAATTTTAGCTTCAGATCATAAGTATTTTTGTAAAAATGTGATCAACACTTACAAAGTTTTCAAAAACCCATTATATTATGTCAGGGATGCTAAACAAACTTATTTCGATGTCAGTTGTTTGTTCTCTACGACGATGCACTGATTATTTTTTATTTAATCTTTAGTAACAATATCTTGAGCAAAGTGGCGTGAAAAAGCTCACTAAAACAAAACAAATAATAAATAAAAATTCTCCTAGATTAAATTTTCAAATCATAGCTATATTGATATGCCTGCGTTTATCTGTGCAGCAAATGATCGTAGAGAAGATGCATCTGTTTGGACACTTCAGGTATATCGCCTAGTAGCCAAACCCTAACACGACCCTTCACAGACACTTTCTTTTATAAACTTAGAATGTAAAAAAGTTAGCAAAGAAATTACACTGGTGTGCAAAACTTAAGCAACAAGGGTTTTTTTGCCATAACTCTACGAGAAATCATCGGAGGGACATGAAATTCAGATATGATAGACAGCATTTTGTACTTAAACGATGATAAATACATAGTTGAGCAAAACCGAATACAATGCATATAGTAAGGAATAAAACAAAAAAAGGCTTTCCTGAAAGTATAGTATTGTGACACATGACCTTTTGTCCAAGAGTAAGGACAACAAGCAGATTTACATAGTACGATTAATGCCCTCTCCTTATTGCAATGGCTGCTTAGCACTATCTCTCCATGTTCAGATAGGATTCTCCAACAATTCTTGAGGTACGATTATCTCAATCAGCATCTGTTTGAGCTGATGAATGCTCCCAGGAGGAAGTAATCGTGCCGCAAGACCCCTCCACAAAGTATCTCACACATTTTCTATGGCATTTAGATTAATTTATAGTGCTAAGCACTCCATTCGAGTGATATCTGCACTTTCCAGTACTTGTTGAACATTCGCAGCCCAGTGTCGCCAGGTATTGCCACCCATAAAAATGAAGTCCTCCAATAGCATATTGGGAGAGTTCACCTCATTATAATAGAGATCTCTGGTTGTAGAATCTCTTTCCAAACCATGGGGATTGATAAGCCCATTGAGCATAATGCTTCTTCAGACGACAACTCCAGGACCAATATAACGGTATCTCTCCTCTAACGGTTAGTAGAATGAAACTATGACCCGACCTCTCTTCAAAAACAAATGGCGTTTAAGATTGCTTGTGGCACTGAAAAGATTCTCATCGGTAAAGAGGACACGATTTCCTTGAGGAGAAGTTCAGTTTTTGTGCTCTTTACACCACTCTAAGCAATACCGACTAGGTCCAACTTTCGAAGAGATGCAACGCTCAGGAAGGCGAGCGAATAGGCTACATTTATAAAGGTGTCTGGCTTCAGTAAACCACAACACTTGTCATCCTGTTGCTGAGAAATGGCGCTTTATGTCTAGTATCGAGCTCTTTTCAAGTACAGGACGATATATCGGTTATACTCTTCAGTTGTTTTCCTAGAACATCCACCACAACAGTTGTGACTATGATGTAATAGGCTTTCCAAGTGCACGGAGCGATAATTTGGTTGATTCCGAACTCTTCAGATACACTGGTAAAAACTCGCCCTTTCTCCATCTTTCCGATCATTCTTCCGCGTGTGAAATTGTCCTCATATTTTTTTCTAGCCGTATTTTACGAAAGAACTCAGTAGCATTCCCAAAGAATGTCGTCAATTGCACCTCCATACTTTCTTCATAGTTTTGAGCCGTGCGTACCGACTGTACGCATTTTGCGTACATTCACTTCGCCTCTGAGGTTCTTTTCGACATTTGCATATGCATCAGCTTTCTATTAAATACTGCTTTCATAGTACGGATAACAATATCTTTTTTCTTCTGCAATGGCATGGCTACCATCTTAAAATCTTCATTGTAGCTTAAGTTTTGCACACCAAGATGCACTAAACATTGCTCTTGTGATGAAATCAAAATTTAGCGGGGTGATTACTACAAATTTGTTTTTTGTTTTTTAAATTTTGCTTATTTATAACAATCACAGTCTGACAAACACAAAACATAAAACAAGAAAACTATAAGAAAAACTATACATTACAACATTTGTAATGCAACTTCCACAAGTATCCATGCCTTTCATTCCTAACACTCCTAAAACAACCCAATGCACTCACATTCACGTTCTCTTTCGTTGGCAAAGCTCAGTCTCCCGCGCTACTAGTGGAGGGTTGACGGGGCACCTAGCTGCGCAGCAGCTTATCCCCGGTCTTGGTAATTAGTTAGCGGCTTTACGGACAATATCTTGCTTGAAACTCTGCGACGAAGTCTGGTGCTTGGAATGGATCTGGAAGAGCTCAGAGCCTGTGCTCTGATTGGCTGTTGATGGTATAGGCCTGGATCCATGCTTTTGCATCATCATCATCACCGAAGACTTTAGTTGAGGCGGTGAGGAGAGGTTGGGTGTCAGGATTTGTTACTATTGGTTATTAACAAGTACGATCTAATCCCGGAGTTAGACTATTGTGCATTAAGTTTAAACTAAGATGTTGAATAAGCTGTGTGGAGTTATGCAAGGAATTTAAAGAAACATTAAAATATAAATTATATTATTAGTTACAATTTAAATTAGTATACGTCTAGGTCTTCTAGAATTAGGAAGGGGGTTGTATTTTGGAATATTTTTTACTGCTTCATTATCAATCTTTTCCATGTTGGTGAAGAATTTAATAGCTAATTTTTTGATGAATTCTTTTAATGTGGGGTATTCAAGGTCCTTATACATGCAAGCAGTGGACATGAACCATCTCATATTACAAATTCTTCGCATTAAACTATTTTGTAACCTTTCTACATGTGCTAAATTAGATTTAGGTGCATAACTCCACACAGGGCAGGCATAAGTGATTACTAGACGCAAAGCCCAGTCTCCCGCGCTACCGCAATGCCAATCATATTTATATAACTACAGTGCTGACATCTATTGGCTGTCCGGACAACTAGAGAGTCAAATTCTTTACACTCTTCATTGTTTCTAGGCTTGGAAGCAGAAGGGATGTCATTGCGCTGGAATTTTATACCCGCAGTAAACTTTAGTTATACTGATGCTGATTTCGTTGATGTAATTCATATGAGCAGTACAAATAAGGGTAAGGATGTTATTTCTTTATTCATTATTATGTTATCGATAATTGATATAAATTTTTCTACAAAATATGAGCTGTGATGAATTTTTATCAAAATCTAGCATACATAATCAAGATATCCATGCTTCCATCAAAAAAATATTTTTTAACTCCATTTTAAGAAAAATATTTAAAGTATAATATTTCGTTTATTTATAATTTTCTTTTTCATTTCTGCTCATTTTCACAATACTTTTATTTCCTGTAATTGAAAAAAGTACCGTTTCCAGAACAAATGACTTGATAATTTTTTAAAAGTAATTTGCAAACTTCCATGGCAAATCAGGCAAACAGATATAAGCAGAGTTTACCATAAAAAGTGAGCAATAAATATAAAAGCTGGTCACTAGCCTTTTTAAGCATTGAATTAAGTAAAAGGAAAAGAATATAATGCAGCATAATATCTTTTTTTTCACTTTTACCCTAAGTTACAACAATTATTACATACCTATATTACCCATTATAAACAACCATATATATTTACAATAATGCTACTATAATAAAGAAGCATTTTCATATTATTACAAATTAGTGGTATTACAATAAATCTCCTTATAAGGAAGATAGTTTTATGGCTATAGTAATAAGAGCTTAATGAATACCTTTGGCATAGAATTTGGCAATTTTGGCGACAAAAGTTTAAAAAAAGAAAATTTGAGATTCTTATTTTAACGAAAATAAGAATAAGTTCAGCAAAGCTTCCCAAGAGGTCTCCCTGACACGCTTGTACTCTTCAGAGAGTTTAAAAATCGATTTTCTGTCAATAAGCTGCTGTTAAGATGCAGATAAAATCAATGGTCCATCTTCATGTTTAAAAAGCAGTATTTCTGTGCTAAAAATATTTTGAAACAATTTCGTAAACTTTCTGAAGTTATAAAGATAAATCACGATTTATAAAAAAAATAAGAAAACAATCGTAAAATATAATTTGCTTAGTGAATGATGTGTACCGAACTACAAATGAAATCATATATGGTTAAAAAAAAGACCAATATAGTATTTCTACAGTAATAAAGATTCTGACTTCTAGTAATATACTGAATGTTAGCAGTCAATAAGTTCTTACCCAAAAACTTTTTTATTGAAATATATTTTTCTGAAATATTGAACAATAAAAATTGCAAACAATATTTCAATCGCAGACAAAATAATAAGGTGTCCACGATTGTTATAATGATAAACTAATTTTCTTTACTCTTTTGTCCACAAAATTTGATTTTTTGAAGTAATAGTCAGGAAACAAAAATTCTTTATTTTAAATATTGATAATTATCAAAAAAAAACATAAATTATATGCTGATTTTATATTTTAAAGAATACACTCTCATTTTGTTGACATTCTATTGGCTGATTCTTTTATACTTTCAAATTTAAAAGGTTCATAAATTCTAGTCCCTGACGAATACAAAAGAAATGCATTTTAAATAACTTTGATTTGTATATTATTGATTCTTAGAGACTTCCATCAGAATTTTTAGAATTTGTAATAAAAACATCTTTCAGAATTATTAGAATCTGTAAATATTTGGAATTCACACATATAGAAGTCAAGGAAATATTAATATAACGAGTAAATTACAGAGAAAATATTTATTGGAATGCAAATTAATTGAAAAACAAAGCAATTTTTTCTATTATCATGTTATCAATAAAAAATGCAAGATTATAAATTGTATGCAATATGACAGATATATTGACAAGTAGGGGATAATATTTATACTGTTGTTTAGGATTTTTTTTTGCAGAATTAAGCTAAAGAGAAAATATATAATAGGCAAAATGTAAAATACGAATTTATTAGTATGCAAATTAATAGTAAAACAGCAAGGATGCTTTTTTTATCACGTACGTTACCAGAACAAAAACATTACAAATTGAAAAAGGCATGAGAATTTCATTATATAATAGGAGATAATATTTAAATTTCGGTTTTGGAACATTCAAGAAACAGGATAATTAAATTAAAGGGAAATTTAATTACAGGAGAATTAAATTAAGGGGACAAAGCGTAAAGTACAAATTTATTGGAATACAAATTAATGATAAAACAGCACGAATGTACTGTTATCATGTGCACAACCAGAACAACAACATTGCAAATAGAAAACAACATGGGAGAATCATTGGATACCAGGAGATAAAATCTAAATACTTGTTTTGGTGTATTAAAAAAACTAGAGAATTAAGTTAAAAGAAAAATATATAATAGAACAAAGTGTAAATCATAGGTTTATTATAATGCAAATTAATAAGTTTTACTAATATCACGTGCACTACCAGAGCAACATTGCAAATGTTAAGCAACATGATATGCAAAATGGTTAGAAGAAATAGTATCTACAGCTATATTTTCGTGCACTCAAAGATATGGGGTACTTAATTACATAGAAATGATATAATAGGTAACGTGATAACACTGGTTTACAGGAATACAAATGAATATTTTAAAACCACAGTGTTGTTATGATTGGGTACATCACTTGAAAAATAGCATCGTAAGTACTGATCATCTGGACAGATACAATGGCAAGTAGTATTTAGTATCTCAGTCGCTCTTTTGGAGTATATAAAATAAATATTTAAAGTACCACCCTCCGAAGTTATACATAATTCTTAAGTCGCTATTCACGCAAATATATAGTTTTGTTGCTGTTAATTGTGTTACATTGAATTCGTGGTATACATTTTACCAGCTACATCCATTTTTTTCCCTAATTTACTAACAAAAAGCACCGGGTAATTGCCCTTTGTTTACGATTATATGTCGTGTGATAAAAGTAATTTGTTTCTTTATATTTAACCTATATTTAACCAGCAAATGGAGACATGGATATCTTCACATGGCCAGAGACATGGAGTCAAAGCCCAAATGAATCCATTGTAATTTAATTTTTGTCTTTTCGTAAACGGCATTGGAATCTATTTTGAAATCATAATTACATTCGGTAAATCCTGCACTTACTAAATTATTAAAATTATTATTATTAAAGTAGTTAAATGTTATAATATTAAATATTGGAAAATGTTTAAGTAAAGGCTAAACAATCTTTTAATGAGTATTTACTTCGTTTATACATTGCTTTAGACCTTAGTAGCACACAAATATTGTACAATATTGATCAATGTTCGCAATATTGTGTAATATTGTGGAATATTGAACAATATCGCACAATATTGAACAATATTACACTACATTATGTGCTACCTGGGGAATCAAACTAATGTTAATAACTGTTAAAATTCAACAAAAATGAAGGATACAATATTTTAAACTGTTTTTTAAGAATCTTTCTTCTTTTTGCATTATTAGAATGAAAAGCAGTTTCAAAGACACGGAAGCAATGACTCCATAAATAACAATAAACATTTTAAAGATGAATAACTCGGTTGTGCGTACGTTTTCATGCTTAAACTCTTGCCAACACACTGCTAAAAGAAGAAACTGATGGTACTGAGGGGATGATTGCATTCAAGGACAAAATACCTCGCGATAAACATAGCTAATGAACAACGCGGAGCCCTTTTGACTCCCATCTCCAGTTACGAGTAACTCGACACAATCCTGAACATTTTACTCATATTTGACCAATTCCTTAATGTTAGCTATGTTATGAAACTGGTTGTTCTAGCTATGGGGCATATTTGACCAATTCCTTAATGTTAGCTATGTTATGAAATTGGGTGTTCTAGCTATTGGGTATATTTGACCAATTCCTTAATGTTAACTATGTTCTGAAACTGGTTGTTCTAGCTATTGGGCATATTTGACCAATTCCTTAATGTTAACTATGTAATGAAACTGGTTTTTATAGCTATTGGGCCTATTTAGCCAATTCCTTAATGTTAGCTATGTAATGAAACTGGTTGTTTTAGTTATTGAGTATATTTAGTCAATTCCTTAATGTTAGCTATGTTATAAAACTGGTTGTTCTATCTATTGGGCATATTTGGCCTAAGTGTTTATAATATTTATTTATCAATTTTGACAAAACGTCGTTAAATCAAACCAATTTTTCTTATCTATTCAGGTGGTGTTGGATTAGCAGATGCAGTCGGTCATCTCGATTTCTATCCTAACGGTGGTGAGGATCAAACTCCATGTGATTATGGAAATATGTATCAAATAACTACCGGACAAGAATTCAAAGGAAGTACAATGTTATAAAATGCTATCTTTTATCTTATTTTGAGATAAGTTGTATCAAAAATGATATTTTATCTATCTAAATTTTCAATTAATTCTTTCGACATTTTGTTATCATGTCAGAACATTATGTTGTTTTGGAAATGAGCTTTTTTGGCCTCAACAAAAATCCGTAGATGAAAAATAGAAATTTTACTATATCCATAGGTGAAAAATAGAAATTTTATTATCTGCGCTAGCATCTTTTAATAACGCGTTACCAATGCATTTACAAAAGCTTGGACCATGAATAAGTTAATGAATACAGCAAATAAAACCTAAAAAATACCATTTTGAGCAAGTGATTATATGAAATGAAATAAATAGAAAATATGATTTTTTAAAACAACGAATGCGAGGCAAATTTTGTCGGATCGTTTGCAATACGAAAGTGACTCTTTCAATGAAACAATCAAAAGGAATATAATTTAACTCGCACGAGCACGTGATGCTTGGCCGTTCAATAAATTATGCTCTGACATGATATATTGAAATATGCATTGCAGATTTCATTTTAATGAAGTAATAATTTCATTTAATTGAAGAATGGATATTTGTTGTTGTAATATTCACATTTAAGTATAGGAAATAAATCCACTACTATCTGCCTTCCTCAACCGACTATTTGCCGAATTATATTAATAGCACTAATTTAGCCATGTGAACCACATTCAATGTTATGATATCAAATGAAAAATGGAATTGTGAATTGTATTCAGAACGAAAGCATAGAGCGCACTAACTTCGTAAATATTAACCACTTCTGTCAACCAGCTGGTTTTCCAGAATTAGTTAATACTAAATTTTTTTTATTAAATATTTTATGTCATTTGATTTTAATGGATTTTTAAGCAAAATATTTTTAAGTTTCAAATTTTGATACATATATTATTGATATTATTTTAGAAGACTTCTCGGTTCTAATAATGTTGCCTCAATTCCCCTAGTATAGTAAAAAAAGAATGTATTCTACCATTTCTAATCTTTAAAAATATAACCTAACTTGCCATCTAAAACAATAGAAAGCATGGAATTTTTCTTTATATTATTAGTATTTAAAATATAAATATACTTTTCTCTCAAATTCCTTTGGAGATTAACTATAAAGAGCTCTACGCTTGCTTTCCTAAAAATTTGCTTTAGTGATTTGTATTACCGATAATATAGCAATTCATCACAAATAATAGTCATAGCAAAACAAAGGCTGAAAAATAATTTTTATTTTAATTGTAACTTTTATCAATAACTTCGATGTTTTTCCAGAAATTTTAAATTTTTGTATTATCGTTAGTGATATGTTTAATATTTTCTCAAAGTTCTTTCGATATTTTAGAAACTGTGCTTTATATATTTTTAATAGATTAAATATAGAAAAAAATTGTTGTCATTGAAAAGAAATTTTTTTATTATTAAAATTGACTTAAAAGTCATTTTGTCTATAATATTTTCAGAAATTATCGTTGAAAAAATAAAGAAATTTGTTAATTTTTAATAAATAAAAATTCTTGCTAAAATCTCCTTTTTTCTTCATCTTTTAACTGTTTAAATATTAAACCATGTCTTCCATTCATAGCTCTTAAAAATGTGAAAAAAATCAATTGAAAATATATTTTTTGGATTTTTTTTAAAACGATGTAAAACTTATTTTAAACTGTAATATTATGCAAAACGCTGGAATCTAATTATATGTTTAATTAATTAAAATTCCAATAGAATTTTTAAAAACTTGCTCAAAGATACATATTTTCCTCCTCCAAAGTATAAACGCGCCAAATTTGGTACTTTTAGATCAAACGGTCTGGCCTGTAGAGTGTCACACATGTGTATGCAAACACACAGATACTTTCATTTTTGTTATTAGTATAGATAATCGCAAAATATAGAAATTATTTAGCGAATAAATTTCACTACAGAGGACTAATTGTAGAGTCAGAGGAGTATATCAAGATTTATTTTCCCTACATGTCTGTAAAGTGAAATTGCCTCCGAAAAGGAAAATTATAACATTGACAACGTATTTAAAAATGGCTTGTAAAGTGAAAGAAAAATGGGCGAAAAGTTGGCTTTTTCCGTTATAGGGGAATTTATTGCGCTTTTTTAAATCGATAATGAATAGTTTTAAAATGTTTTATCGAAATATCTCAAAACAATCACAACTGATGAGTAGTGGAGGATAAGTGTCCATTGATGATACATTTAAGGAACATGAGCTATCAAATAAAATTTTTAAAAAATATCAAAATTGGTATAAAAGTTACAGCTGAAGACACTGTTGAGCATCCCCCCTCCCATTGAGAATGTACATTGTAGTATTTTTCAGAAAGGGAAAGATCTGATTCTGAAGCGTGCTAGCCTTGATGACTTATTTCACTGATATTTTTAAAATTATTTTTCTTCGTTTTCACCAATATTGTTATAAAAAAAACTTCATTGTAAAAAATCGTAAAATCTACTCGTCTCATGCAGTGATAACCATCCGATAGGTTCAATAACAAATAATAATGTTTTATTCAATCCAACAACGTGAATAAAT
>JAOUZG010041316.1:3743409-3772527 GCA_026289955.1 Argiope argentata | reverse complement strand
CTTTGAGTTCACCACATAATAGCATACTTCACTTATGTTATATGATAACAGCACGTTACAGAAATATTTTTTATATATAAAATTGTTTATATTCTGAACCTCTCCAACCTTTGAGTTCCCCACTTAACTGCATGCTTTTCATATGTTATATGATAACATCACGTTGTAGAAAGATTTTTTATATATAAAATTGTTTACATTCTGAACCTTTCTAACCTTTGAGTTTCCCAAATAACAGCTTGCTTCTCATATGTTATATGACAACAGCATGTAATAGAAAGATTTTTTCTATATATAAAATTGTTTATAATCTGAAACTCTACAACCTTTGAGTTCCCCAGATAACAGCATACTTCTCATATGCTATATGACAAAAGTATGTTGTAGAAATATCTTTTTACAAATAAATTTGTTTAAATTCTGAAACTTTACAATCTTTGAGTTCCTCACATAACAGCATGCTTCTCATATGACAGCAGCATGTTATAGAAAGATTTTTTTAATATAAAATTGTTTATATACTGTGTTCAAAATATTGTACATTTTTTTCCTTACATAATTGATCTATCTTAAATAGATATAATCATACGTTTTATCATCTTTATTCTTTCGCAATTTACTACAAATACAATCATTTCTCTTTTGTCTACATATACATTTACCCCTAACTGAGTAGAAACCACGTGTGTTCTAAAACCAAAGGACGGCTTTAATGAAATATTTATAAGTAGAGGATATTCTCATAAGAAGAACCAGAAAAAATACATTATTTTGCTTAAATATAAGAGGAAGAAAAAACAACATTTCCTCTTGTTACTCAATATTTTATGCATGTCTTAAATTGAACAATTTGTCTAAATTTTTGATGACTAGTTGCTAGTATAAATTTTTTAACAGAAGTTTCATTTGTCTTTTGCTTCAAAAGTTTGCAATTAATAATCAAAATTAAATTTCATACATCCAGCTCATCAAATGCTTTCAGGAAACCGATACAAATTAGGAAATTTAATAACGATGACTATATTAATGATAATAAATTTAATTATTCTGCTTTTCAAAATATCAGAATTTTTAAAAATTGCACCTGTTAACACGAAATAGGGATAATCCAATCAAAAAAATCCTAAAATGTGATGCAAAAATATTTTGTGACAAAATGAATTGCTTTAACATAATTATTCACAGAAGTAAATTTCAGAATTGGCAACATTTAAATTGCTATGTTTATTTGCTATTATATATCTTAGTGGTTTCCAAAATATACACAAATTCGTAAATAATTCTCTCCTTTCTTTCATTAGTTTGTATATTACGAATGTTAGTTTATTCCAGAAAGTTGCGATAATTGCTGATATTCAGTACAATTTGCAAATATGAAACCGGATGTTTCAGTGATTGCAATTAGCATATTTATACTCTATACAGCTATTTCATTGTTAATATTTTATCTTTAAAATGATTTTTGTCTTTATTCGTTTCAATTTTATTTAATATTTGAAGAAAATTATTCAGAGATGAGTAATTCCATAGTCCAAAGTACTAATATTTTCGGGAGATAGTGATCTTTCCTAGTTAAATTTGAAAGTTATTAAATATAACGAAAAAGCCTTTTTATTAATATTAAACAAAAACAGAGGGCTTAAATAATCTTGATTTCCCACTTTTTTTATTTAATTTTTATTGCTTGGCATATTTCCAATAAGGTTTCTTTTGCAGTTTTCAATCAATGTGCTAAAATTAGAAGTATAACTTGATTCAATAATAAATAAAAATAGACGTTCATATCATGAATGCAAACATATTTTTGTCCAATTTTAAAGTTAATGATGAATAACTTTAAAATTGGACGAAAATATTTGTCCAATAATGAAGTTAATGATTTGGATATAATTTTCTAAACAAGAAGAAGAACATAAAAAAATTCTTCTGCATATTTTAAATAACGAAAATAGATATTTTAATTCATTTGCATTAAATATTTATTTCATTTAATTCAGTTTAACCCATATTTTAAATAATAAGGAAAATCAATGAGTCAGACATTGATACCTAAACAGTAATCCGACATCATCATTATTTTTTAAATGAAAGCTCATATCCTTTAGACTTCTCATCTACCCAGCATTTTCAAAAGAAAATTAAAGACTTTGTATTTAAAAAATTAAGTCCTTTTCTACTTAGGTCAACAAAGAAAAATTTAGTAAAAATTGAAAAACTGACAGATTTTTGTGGCGCCATTTGCAGGTGTAAAACTGAACTGTTCACATATGGAATAATATAAACTTCCTTAATTTCGTTTTTAATGAATTAATATTTGAAAAACTAATAACATCAAATATCCTCCACTACAATTTTTAAAAAGATGTATTTGAATTTGAGTGGAGGAAAAAAAAGTATTTTATTAACGATTGAAAATTTGAACCAGATATAAATATATAAATAGAGTGTGAACTAATAGTAGGAATTAAAAACAATGTCATTAGAACCTGCGCTCTCTATAGAGAAATCTATTAATCAATGTCTATGCTGTCTATACAGAAAAAATCCTCAACAGAGTTGGACGGCGCCATGATTTCTGAAATGTTTTTTTTTAAAGTAATATTTTATAAAATCCCTCATGTGTTTAGATGTTTTGAAAAAATGTTGCTTCTGTTAATTTTTAATGCAATATGTTATACATAGCGTGATGCTCTTGTTTTAAATCAAAGCAAAAAAAAAGAAATCAAGGAAAACTTTTAAAGAAACAAATTGTGGAAGACTTTAAGTAACTTTATTTTAATTTACCAATTGTGTTCGTTGTACATGTGAATCATTTAATAAAGTCTTGTTCCATTACATGACATAATTAAAAATATAACCGCCTACTATATCTTCTAACTTTTGAGATGTTGTAACTTTATTTTTTGTATTTGTTATTTTAAAAAACTATATATCCACTGAGATAATAAATGAATTCTTTCTTTAGTTTTCAACAATTGAAAGAAATTATATGATTATGTTAATGAAACAACGAAAAAAATTCAAAATTCAGGATAAGGGTGTAATAAATGGTTGAAAATTAGAGGTTGAAGACTCTCCGTATGTGTGTGTGATGTGGCTGACGAAATTAAATTTGTCCTGGCAAAAAAGTCCTCCCTGTCGAGAATAATATCACTGGGAGTACTGGGTTAGAAGTGATCGTTCTCTTTTCCAGATTTAAGTTATGATTTGTGAATAAATGAATAAAATGCGTGAATGAAGTCCATTCCGTAAAAAGTGTTTGTGACGTTTGTGAGCAGACTTCTGTTCTCGTGCGCTCAGGAGTCTATACCCTCAGAAGCTACTACGCCCGTTTTTTCGTTAAAGCGAAACAAAGATTTTTTTAATGTTCCATACCGTCCTAAATTAGAGTAAAATAACCTAAAAGTTATAATATAGTGTTTCTACAACCAAGCACTAATCTAGTAGAAGAATTAAAGATAGTGACACATCATTTGTGAAAGAAATAGCAATAGGATAGATTATGAGTAATAAAATCAGATTCACAATAATAAAATCAGATCGCCCGCATGGACCGGATAACTCAAACAATCTCTTTCCGCTTACTTAACATGAAATACTTCTTCATCATGGCATCAAATGTTTATATATAACCATTTGCTTAAATATCATCTAACATGAATGTGGGAATGTTAGATGATCATCACTGAAAGAATATCTTTTAGTAAAACTTGTTTTTTAATCTAATAAAGCTTTTTAACTTTTATAAGTGACTTTATTGATAGGGGTTATGTGGCGATTGAAGGTCAAGGAGCAAACTCACCAGGCTAGGCTCCGTAACCGAGTAACATAACCCCAAGAAGAATGTTGTGTGTCCATAGATTGTTAACTAATTTATGAAGCTAGCGAGTTGGCTGAGAAATAAAAGATTTTTTTCGCTGTTTCATGGCGAGCGTGTGAGAGTCTAGCGACTTTTGTTTTGGATAGATGGCACCACGACAGCTGAACTAAGTTGCGTGGTTAAGGTCACCAAATTGGAAATTGAAAGTCAGGGATCAAACCCACGACGCTAAGGTTTGCAGTCGCGTAACATAACCACTAGACAAAAGCGATCCCAAGTTTAGTTTAGCTTATTTATATTAACGTCCCAATGTAAAGCAATACTAGAGATATTTTGGGACGGACCTTTTTGAACCATTGTCAGATGACGATTACGACACGTAAGCTAATATCCTCTCTTCACATCACACCACACCAGTGGGATGACATTTGGCCTGATGGAATTAACGTGCAACAGACTTCAATACACGATGGTTCTTCGGTGGAATAGGGTCTTGAATGCGAAACCCTATGGCTCACACGCCTAGACCTTACCACCAGGCCACCACGATCCATGAACGATCTCCCGCGTTCAGATATTGTTAACTGGGTTATGAAGCTAGTGATGCATAAGTCATCACAGCTGGTGTTATAATAAATTCCTATCCTGAAATTAAAAAATAAATGGCTTTTATGATGAAAATTTCAAATTATTGGTCACGATGTAAGAAGCAATTTCATAAACATGGTTTTGTTCTTAAAAATAATGGATAACCGGAGAATCTGGTTGTACTAAAGCCTGTGGTCTAAGGACCTTCGAATATACATTAAATAACCTGTTTGGATTCTTACAAATGGTGAGTGTAATTATTCATTTTTTAACATAAACTGTTTTTGACGACTTGCTGGTTTTCTGGGAGAATAAGTCTTGTTCAATGAAATTACCTATACATAATTTCATATCCCTGATTCTCTTCATAAATTAATAGTAAAAAATAAATTATGATTTTTACTACAACCAAGTTGCTTTGATAGTTTTACATGTTCTGTTGATTGTGATCGTAAACTTAGACATCTAAGCCATCTTCTGATGGCACTCATAGATACTGGGACTTCCCTATCTGATTTCCCTATCTGATGTAAAGAGCGCTTTTTATTTTCTAATTTACAGCACCTGAGCAAATAATGAACAGAGTATGATTCCTCCACTTCAAACAACTAAAAACATCATACAATTAAATAAGTGAAAAAACAATTAAATGGTTTTTAATCTCATTTTTACAATAAAATATAATATTAAAAATTATGCACAGTTACCGGGTGTTTCAAAATGACCGGTATATTTGAAAAATCAATAAAAACTTAACAGGCAGCGATAAAAATACACCGTTTGTTGCAATATGCTTGGGACAACGGTAAATTTTCAGGTAGACAAACTTGCAAAATTAGTTACAATTATCAACAACAGATGGCGCTACTAATGTTTTGAAAGCATGTGCTGTTCAGAGATAGCAAGTTTGCTGTGAAAAAAAGGTTTATTCCTTAGAACGGAGGATTTTTCAGGTGTTGGAATTCCACTGTCTAGAACTCAGTGTTGTTGCAACAAGTCGAATTTTAAACGGAAATTTAATGAAACCAAAGTACCGAAAAGCGATGCAATAAAGAAAAGAAACAATTGAACAACTGGAATAATATATCGATTCTACATGTGAAGCCAACCCGTCTGAGACGTTTACACGGGTTTTCGCTCATTTCTTTCTGAGACTACACCATGTTATTGATGCGCACGGATGATATTTGGAAAAGATGGTAGTTTAGATGTTTTCTAGTTTGCAACGCCATCTGTTGTTGAAAAATGTAACTAATTTTGCAAATTGTTTGCCTGAGAATTTATCGTTATTCCAAGCATATTGCAACAAACGGTGTATTTCTATAACCGCCCGTTTAATTTTTATTGATTTTTCATATACGCCCGTCATTTTTGAAACACCTTATGTTATGCATATGTATACATGTTATGTATTTTTGCGGAGTTGAGAAAAATTTAGAAGAACGTGACAGCCAATTGTACAATTTATAAGCGATGCTCATGCTTATTTCTAGAACCAATTTCCAATACCTTTTTTAGAGTATTAACATCTTAGTACAATTGCAAATTTATTTATTGGCTTTTATGGTTTGAGAATTACATTAAACTGATTTTCTCTCAAAAGCGTTATTTAATTTTAAAAGTCTGAGACAAATTACGTCTTAAATAAAAGCACATATCTCTCTGTTTTCTGTATATTACAATTGAAATCGTCATACAGGTTTAAGGTGGAAGATGGTTGGTTTGATTCTTTTTGGCTCAAGAAACCTATTTTGCCATACTGTGTCAAGCGGATAGTAATTACTATAGAAGAAGTACAACATATTAGTTAA
Source organism: Argiope argentata (assembly GCA_026289955.1). Taxonomy (NCBI): domain Eukaryota; kingdom Metazoa; phylum Arthropoda; class Arachnida; order Araneae; family Araneidae; genus Argiope; species Argiope argentata. The sequence continues at coordinate 3,766,308 of JAOUZG010041316.1, read as the reverse complement.
AGGAAAATAATATTTTGTTCCATTAGCAAATACTAGAGTACAGGTAACAAATGTCACCAAGCTGTCAAAACATCGCCAATTATTATTGGCATTCATTTAGAATATCTGTAAGTTTATCCAGTGATTGTATTAGGTATTTATAGTAAGAAATTTATAAGTAGGTGTAAAGTAAAAAAAAGAACAAATAAATTATTTTTGGTCAAACTTAAGAAATTTTTACTGTAAGAATATTTTTCTTGAATTTGTTTAGAATTTATTAGAGAAACTTCTAGTTACAAAAGGAATTTCTGATGCTGAATCCTGAAAAATAAAACTTGAAAGTAATGAAAATATATCACTTTTTAGTGTACTGATAAATACAATTATTTTTATCATGAATATGGATATCAAAACAAAATTTATGAACGTACGAAGAATTGAAAGAAATTGCCATCCCCAATGTCATAGGAATGTGCCTAAAATAATTTATAGAACATTAGAAAGTGCATTTGGAATGTTAAAGCGACCAGGGACCTTTAAAATGACTTTTTGAAAATGACTAATTTTGCCCTAAGCAATTTGAAATTTTACAGGCAATAAGAAAAACACTATAGGAGATGACGTACAAAATTTTAAACCAACATATTAATTTATTTATGAATCAGGGGGGAGGTGATGTAATATTAGCGATAAATAATGTTAATGAAAAATTTTCCAGGCAGTACAAATTTGTTCGAAAGTGTTTCAATTTTTATTATTACTTTTTCTAACTCTTTCAAAACAAAAGTTGGGATGAAACTTCAAATTTGAGTACGAAATATCAAAATAAACCAATATAACAACTTAAAACTACTGTTTTTTTTTAAAAAAGTTTAAGTAGTTTTGAATTATTATATTGGTTTATTTTGATATTTCGTACTCAAACTTCAAGACTAATCCCAACTTTTATTTTAAAAGGGTTAGAGTGAGTAATAATAAAAATTGGAGTGCTTTTGAACAAATTTAGAGCGCCACCCGGGACATTTTTCATTAACGTAATTTATCGCTAGTATTGTATTACATGAATCCCCCAAACTCATAAATAAATTAATATAATGCTTTAAAATTTTGCATGTTATCTCCTATAGCGTTTTTCTCGATGCCTGTAAAATTTAAAATAGTAAGGTGAAAATTGCCAAAAGTCCTTTTAAAGGTCTCTGATCGCCTTATATCAAATTCTCTATAGAATATCATTACATCCTCATAATATTTCGAAATTTTTGTTTAGATATCTGAGCTATTACATTAAACATAAATCATAACCTGTTTTTAAAATTTTTTGTAAATGTGTTATTTTGTGAGATAATTTGTAAGTTATTTTTAGTAAATAATATAAAATGTAATCTGGAAATAGAAATTGTAATATATTCTACTAATCTGTCACTTGTTCAGTTCAATTCGCTTGTACTGCAAAAATAGTAAATTTCTTGTTCCTTACACAATCTTGCAAAGGCGATATGCCTTCAGCCCAAAATTATATATTTCAGTAAAACTTATTAAAAAAAAACAATTATTGTGAGACTTTGGTTCAATTTATATGAACTATTATCTTGGTTTCCACATTTTCTTAGACATATATTTTTTATAGCTGTTGTTTGTAATGGTACATGCCACGGTGCATTGACGCAATCAGCAAATTTAATTCGTGGGTGTATCTCTTGTTTTATGTAACGCCCACTAGGAGTAAGATGATGCCTCAACTACTCACGCATCACATTCGCTTGCACAACCCGTTTTTGCAGGGTGAACACTCACACATTTCATAGATAGATTAGATGAAGAATAACCATATCAGAACCGGGACACGCTCTCAGGTTGCCCAAATCACGGGGAAAACTCGCTACCCCTGTGCCAGAAAGCTGGCATTTTTAATTTTTAAATACGACAATTTCCATATAAATATAGTATGTGAAATATTTTTATTACATGAAAAGATAATAAGCGAGTACAATGTGCATAATGAGATTATAGTAATAAATTTTTAACACTATTAGATGTAAGTTATAATTCATTTTAATGCTGCAATTAAAAGGGTTGGTTAAATGAAAAGTGGACACTTGTGTGTTGTGACTAATGACACTTGCCTTGGACAAGCCCCCACTGATACGATCAGCAAATGATTTAAGCCTAAGAAATGCGTCTCTTTGTTTTACAAGTAGCGCCATCTAGGACCATGAGTACGACTTAGCTACTCACACGTCACAACCCTTTTTAGGGGACGGACTTCATTCATGCAAATTCATTCATTCGTCTCAGATCTTAATTTAGGCCTGGAACAGAGAATGATCACCTCTGACTCAGTACCTCCAGTGGTATTACTCTCGACATTGAATACTTTGCGATCACGAACCCATTTAACGAGCTCCAGTCGCCACACACAGGGGGAATATTTTGGCCGGTGAGCTTAAGGTAACCTAAGAAGTACGAGTCCAACGCTCTACCAAACAGCCCATCCCGGCCAAACTAACTGCAACTATAGCAGAGCCAACGAACCGGGATATAAAGGGCGTAGACGTGACCGTAGCAAACAGTGTTCAACTGTGAAATCTGTTTATGGTATTGGAAATTGATTGAAAGTAAAGCCATACTATACGTGGATGTATCCAGATTTGAACAAGAATCAGTAGTACGGTTTCTGATTCTTCCACTATCATGGACCACCATTGATATTTCGTGGTCCAAAGTTTATTACTCTCAATTCAACGCAATGCTGACGAAACTATGGACAGTAATCAAAAGCAAACGGTCAGCCCTTCTCAAAAGTGAACAAGTGATCCTCTTCAATGACAATGGCCTACTTCACATCTCAAATGTAATCCAGACGATCTTAAAAAATGTTTGAACACCCACCGTACAATCCGGATTTGTAATCCTGTGACTTTTACAAATTGGGCCACTTAAGTGAGGATTGGATGAAAGGTCAAGGATTTATAGAATTGTTGAACAATTTTGGGAATTTTTGGATTTGAGCGAAAATAATTAAATTTCTTGATTCCGCAAGGTTGTTGAGGTTCTCGAATGTACAAGTTCTGTTACTTCTATTAAGAGTCAATATATGGTCTCTTTCTAGAAGCTTCTATACACTGTAAATGAAGCTACATCGTTGATACACCTATAAAAGAGTCCCTAACGTGATTTTTTTGGACAGTTAATTATGAATCAAGTTCTCCGGTTATTTTATGCTAGGCGTCGTTATATTTCTTGCTTTTAAATTAGTAATTTGCTGTCTATTAGTGTATCATCGATTTCTGCAACTAATGTCTTTAGTTAAGTTTTGTTGCTTTTTTTAATGTCTCTTGAATTAAGCTTTGCTACCTGTATTTCGAATATTTTAATAGAAAAAAGCATCGTTATTTTTCATGTATAGAGTTTAATCTTTACTGTTGAGACTCTATCTGAATTTCATATCATTCAGTCGTTTCTCCTCTAATAATATTCAAAGATGTGGTGTCTTAATATAAAATAATTCACTCGTATTTAATCTGACTCCATTTTATTCTCTCTTATTTACAATTCTATTTACAAGATGTTGCCATACACAAAAACATTATATTGGTTTCGCGCGCAATTAATTCCAACTAGAGTTTTAAAGAAGGTTAAAGCTCTAGTATGTTTTAAAATAAAATGTATTTTTTTCTTTAGCCAAAGGCGCTCGTAACATTTACAAAAACGAATTATTTGTAAGATTGTTATGAATTAAAATATTATATTATACAATTTATAAACCGATTTAGTAATGGTAAATTGTGATGTACGTTACGCAACATATTTGATGAAAAATAGTATAAAATTCAAAGTTTTGTAGGGTAAATTCTATATGGCAACTTGTCTATGGGCAAATTCTATATGATATTCTATATGGCACACACAAAATATTTGAAAAATCAGTAATCAGTAAGAAATGGTTTTGCAAAATGTATTCACATTTCAATTTTAAAACATTAATTACAATTTTAACGTTTTTCTCATTAACTGCAAAACGATTTATTCTCTGTAACTCAATATTAATACAAGAAAATTACTATAATTATAATTTAAAAATCAACAAGAAATATTTTCAATGTTACCACTTCGATTTCTTTGTAAGATTGCAATAAAACACTGACTATTTTTAAAGAAATACATATTTTAATGATTGGATTTGTGTTCAAATGCATTTCAATAGTACTCAACACATATAAAAATATCCTCTTATAATTTTTTTATCCTATTCAAATAAAATTTCAATGATTTTAAGTACATTTTGCAACAGTATTTATCCTTTTTTATTCGTTTGATTTATGTTCAGAAGCGTTGAAACAGAATTAAATTAATTTTCGTGTGTACTTGTTATTGTTGCTGTATATCTCACTGGAGATTCTGATATGGTGGTCGATTCTCGTCTTTCTGGTGAATATAAAAATGGTGTGAGGATAGCTATTTCTTACCAATGATAGAAGATGTCTTCTATAGGAAGGGTTATAACATGGCCGGTAATAATCCCTAGTATTTCAACAATATGCTGACGTTATCATTCCCGTCAATCCTGTCGTTGAGGTCAAATCATATAGTCTTCCCCTTGTCCTTCAAGGCAGGTCAAAGCATCTGTTACACATTTATATTACGGTATAAATAAAAACATAATTTAAAAATAAAATAAAAATATATAAACAACTTTGTCTAAACTTGAAGCATTGTTATTTCACCTTTGCACTTGGAAAAGTAATTCCATGCATAATTACTCAATACATACACAAGGGCTTGTTTATTGTTCCAAATTTGTGTGTGTGTGTGTTTAAAATTGAATTTCTTCGCCTTTTTACCATTCTATAGGTATTTCCAATAATTAAAATTGAAAAGTAAATAAATAAAAACGTCAAAATAATTTACCCTCTTGAATGGTACCCAAGACGCACCATGCAGTGCAAAGGGTTAAAAGTAAATTTAAAAAAAAATTAAATATATTCTATATTTTTGTTAAATTACTGAATTTATATATTATTAAAAGCTAAATTTCTAATTTACATTATTAAACGTCTAATTTCCTAACATCTTTTTCTCTAATTTTAATAAATTAAAAAATAGTTTTAGTATATTTTGCATTGTTAATGCTTAAGTACAGTTCGCATATTTTTATAATTTAAGTAAATTTTGCATCATAATTGTAAAATTGTATAGTCTGCATTATTAAATTCCTAATTTATCACTAATAATTCTTTAATTTTAATAAAGTTAAAAATAGCTTTAGTATATTTTGCATCGTTTAAGTTCAAGTATAGTTCGCATATTTTTTTTAGTTTAGTATATTTTGTTTTGTAATCGTAAAGTCGTATAATTTGCATTATCGAATTCCTAATTTCTTAATAACTTTTCTTTAATTTTAATAAATTCAAAAATAGTTTAAGTATATTTTGCATCGTTAGTAAAGTATATTTCACATATTTTTATATTATAAGTATATTTTGCATCGTTTACGCTTAAATACAGTTCGCATATTTCTATAATTTAAGTATATTTTGCATCGTTAATGCTTAAATACAGTTCGCATATTTTTATAATTTAAATATATTTTGCATCATAATTGTAAAATCGTATAGTTTGCATTATTAAATTCCTAATTTCTTAATTTCTTTTCTTTAATTTTAATAAATTCAAAAATATTTTAAGTATATTTTGCATCGTTAATAATTAAGTATATTTTACATATTTTTATAGTTTATGTATATTTTGCATCCTAATCCTAAAATCATATGATTTACATTTTAAATGCCTAATTTCTTAATATTTTTTCTCTAATTTTAATAAATTGAAAAAAGTTTAAGTATATTTTCAATAGTAATTTTCATTACTTTTATTATTTAATTTATATTCACAGATGTTGTGAATGTATCGAATAATAAGAAATTTTAAAAACAGAAAAATATTTAGACAGATATAGCTTGGAACTATATAAAGCAACAAATTTTCAAACTAGAGATACAAATCTAGGGATCCAGAAATAAGTCAAATATGTTTCTGTTTCTAATCATTTCTATTATTAACAACAATTCAGATTAAAAAAAGTAATTTCCCAGGTCTATTAGAGAAGCGTGATCTTTCCTGAAACATTGCATGATTAAATTCAGAAGTCAGCATTGTGTGTACAGCATCGACCATCTGTTGGATTCCAGTGAAGAATTAGATGCAGCTGTTTTAACACATGCAAAATGAGATAGTATTTTCCTTAACTACATTTGATCTTTTTTATTCCTGGAGGCTGTTGTAAATTCGTACAGATTTCCTGAAACTGTTTTTATCTCCTCCGAATGCCATCTGGGTAAGTACTTACTGTATCCTCCTTTGATCGATCACCTTGTTACCGCGACACAGTATATCCTCATGCTCATCATGATCCAATTTCGATTGTTCTTTGCATTGCGCTTTTAAGGATATAATAAAACATTATTTTATAATGTTTTATTATATACTTATTATGATTTATGCTCATTATGACCACATTTCGAATGTCCTTTGCATTTTTCTTTGCTTTGTCCTTTGCATTTTTAGTCTTAATTTAGTAGGAAAAAAATTATTCAGGAATAGACTTTCATTCACCAATTATTTTTACCTAATTTATTATAAAATATAGCATTAAAAATTGTTTTAAATTACAATAAAGCAAAAAAAATTAAAGTTGTTGTAAAATAAAATAAAATTCTGAAGTTAATTTGTTTTTATTTTTTTAGAATGATTATCATTAAATGATATAAAAACGTGTAACGAAGCTTTTTTATGTATAAATATTTATTTGAGAAATTTTAACATAAAATTCCGTTTTATTATGAAAATGTATTGTAAAATACGTATAACACTATTTTATAATGTTTTAGTGATACAGTTTATCCTTATTATATTATTATTATGATTTATGCTCATTAAAGCAGAATTTCGAATGTCCTTTGCATTTTTCTTTGTTTCGTCCTTTAGATATTTTAGTCTTAATTTAGTGAGAAAGAAATTATTCAAGAATAGAATTTTATTCAAAAATGTTGTTCACCCAATTTGATGTAATATATAGTTTTAAAAAATTTGTTTTAATTTATAATGAAGCAAAAAATTCAAATAATTGTAAAATAAAATAAAATTCTGAATTAAATATGTTTTTGGTTTTAAAAAATAGTATCAATAAAATGATATAAAAATATTTAAAGAAAGAAGTTTTGTTATGTATAAATAAGTATTCAAGAAATTTTAACCAATAATCCTGGATTTTTTTACAAGAAATTTTATTTTAAAATATGTAAAAAGTCATTCTATTATATTATAGTGACACAATTTACCCTTATTATATCCTTATAATGATTTAAGCTCATCATGCTAGAATTTCGATTGTCCTTTGCATATTTTTTTCTTGATTTAGTAGTTAAAAAATTATCGAAGAATAGAGTTTTATTCATCAATTACTTTCACCAAATATAATTAAAAATATAGCGTTAAAATTTATTTTAAATTGTGTTGAAGCAGATAAAATTACTGTAAAACTGTAAAAAAACTGTAAAATAGAATAAAATTCTGAAGTAAATTTGTGTTTATTTCTTGGATATATTGAATAATATGCAGAAAAACATTTACAGAAGTTTTATAACATATGAATATTTAAATTTTTAAAAATAAATTTTGTTTTTTTTCTGAAGAAAATTAATTGCAAAATATGTAAAAAATCATTTGTAATGTTATAGTGGCGCCGTTTCTCCTTGAGCTAATTATGATAGAATTTCCATTATTCTTTTATTCTTCGCAAAACGTTTTTCCATGTTTTAATTTTTTTGCATTACTTTTGAACAAATGTAATTTAAAATTTAGTGTTTAGAAATTTAAATAAATAAAATAAAATAAAATTCGATGTAAATTTGTGTTTATTTTTTTAGAAATATTATTGATAAATCGACAAAACATAATTGTAAGTACTGTGGATAAATATTAATTTTTTTGTTGTGGATAAATATTAATTTAAAAACTTAAACCTTAAATATCATTTTATTTCGAAGATCTACTGACAAAAAGGCAAAAATTTGATTTTATAATATTATGTAAATACTTATTAAAAATTTCACATAGTATATAAAATTCCAACTTTTCTTAGAAAAATCATTGAAAATTTGGCAAAAACTCGTTCAAAATTTTTTTTTGTAAGTAAATGTTGCAGAATTTTTATAAATATAAAAATACGCATTTTGATATTTAATAAGTATATATTTGATATTTGATATGTAATAAGTGTACGTGTAAATACGTGTTTTGATATTTAATAAGTTTCGAAAAAAAACTTACTTTTTTCCGAATAATTATCGGAAAAGGTATGAAAAGTAATTTTAAAAAAAACGCTATTGTAGATTAATATTTTAAGAAATTAAAAAATTATTAAATATCAAAACACGTATTCGAATTCTTCCATTTACCTTGAAAATGAATCAATATAGAATTTAAGTTAGAAGTTGAAAAAACATATTGATTTTCAAGTGAAATAAAAGAAAAAAAGTGGATTGTGTTTGGTTTACACTTAGAAAAAAAATGTGTCTATCTTATGAATAGGATGTTGGATATTACATAAAGAGTCATGTTATGAGTTATACGCATGATTAAAATTCTATTTTATTATCCTCTTTAAAGAATGTTTATAATTTTTTTACATAATTCATTATAGTTGTGGCTTTTTTAAAAATTTTAATATGCTAATTCAAATAAAATTTATTTCGATGTCAAGCAACTTTTTACAATTTTTATTTTCTTTGTTCATCTTATAAGAAAAGAAATATTCTAAATGTCAGGAGAGAAACTGACTAATAAGTTTCTTTGTAATTATATCTGTCATTCTGTAAACTCAATAAATCAACGACAAAACAAGTAATATTGATGAAATTTGGTTGTTATATTTATATCGAAATTAAGTTTTGAACGAAATTTGCCTCAGTGGATTCTACCTGTTTCTCAATATGCCCATTGTGTTTATATAAAATATCTTGAAAAATTCAGAGTTAGATGGTTGAAATAACGTGTATAGTTTGATTGTCGAAATTGCCTATCTACATCAAATTTTAAACCAAAAGAATCATTTCAAATTTCTCTATACATGTCCACAAAAGACTTTAAAGCGGAATAATATTTAAAAAAAAAACAATTTTTTTCATCATCTTGATTTTTATACTTTCCTAAAATTCAAATTTTCGAATTTAACTGATTAATAATGAGATTTGCTGCTTAATTCACATATTTAATTTTTTGTGTCAATAATAATTTTTAACATCGCATATTTAGTCATCTGCATAGTTTTAATGTCGTTTATTTAATCATGTGAATAATTTTATGCCTAATTTTAATACGTATATTTAATTATCTGCATAATTCTTTGCCTAATTTTAAATATCGCATATTTAATCATCTGTAAAATTCTTTGAATAATTTTTAATATCGCATTTTTAATCGTCTGCATAATTCTTTGTATAATTTTTAATATCGCATATTTAATCGTCTGCATAATTTTAATGTGATATATTTAATCATCTGCATAATTGTTTGCATAATTTTTAATATCGCATATTTAATCGTCGGCATGATTCTTTGCATAATTTTTGATATCACATATTTAATCGTCAGCGTAATTTTTTGTATATAAATAAACAGCTAGTATACTTACTTTAATCGTACGAAGAAAATTAACACAAAAAGGAATGTGGAAATCGTAAGCGTAAAACGATAAAATGGAAAGATAAAAGAAAATCGATATGAAATAAAATACTGTTGGTTTAACTTAGTAATAATTTTTTCTCATTAAACGCTTTTCATCTGCTGAATTCAATGTCAATATTTTTCTTTAAATATTCATTTAATATATCGACTTGCAAATCGCTTCCTTTGTTTTTTAAAATTCCATCAAACTACAATGCCTGATATTATTTTGAATGACTTGAAATTAACGAATAAAATGCAATTTCGAATGTAGCTTTGGCATATTAATAATAAATGATGACAAAGACAATATTGAATTTTAAAAACAATAATAGCATTAACTACCGTAATTTTATTCTTTTTTTTTGCATATTTGGCAAAAATTTTGGTTTTAGTTCTGAGCTGAAACTTTCTGTAAAATGTCAAGTTATTTTAGAAATTGCCCTATCTTTATATTCGCAATTTTTAGGACTGTGTTTGAAAATTTCAGCTTTTCAGACTACTGAAATTAGTTTTAAAGAATTTTTTACAACTAATCTTTGGAGATTCAAAATTAGCATCTCCGAGATATTTTGTTTTTCCAATTTTAATTGCAATCTTAATAAATTTAAAGAAGATTAACGCTTTCCACGATAACTTCCAAAATATATTACAGCATAAAAGTATATAGAAAACATATTTTAATATTTAAGAAGTCAATTTTGTCAATTTTGAAGTATTACATGTACTACAGATTATATTTAGATAATTTTTAATTAAAAAATTTGATTCCAAAAACTTAATTAAAAGCAAAACATAAAAATGAAAGAGAAATAATAGAAAAGCTTTAAAAATGATGTTATTTTAATTTTTTTAATTCCTTATTTTTACTTCAATTGTCACTACAATCAAAAAATTAACTCGCTCAAGAAAAAAAAGAAGAAAGCACTGATTCAGTATGGAAAAAAATAAATCATTAATTATTGAATGAAATTTCATCAAAAATAATAAAACCGATTTTTTCCCTTACAGAAATAAAAAAAAATGTTGTAAAATATGATTTAAAACATCTTTATCAACGTGCATATGCTGCAGCTAAATTGAAGCCATTAAATGAATATTCTTTTAATATAAAATAATATAAAATTTGATAATGTATCTATAATAGCTGCAAAATTCATCGCATGGAAACAACAAACATATTTCTTAATTTAAATTTATTAAAATTTTTATTAAAATCTCCCGCCATTCGACACATTTTTAACCTCTAAAATATAAATGTGGCAAGTTTTATAATTCTATGTCAAGCGATTTATCTTGTAGAGAGTCATACGTTTTCCTTTATTATCAGTAGAGACAGCAATACAATTATTGATGACTCTTCATGAAATTGCTTTAAATCTAATATTTCGTTATGTTTCCATGTTCAATACGTAAATTATATTTGGAATAATTTTTTCTGCATTTTTTCAAAGGCACTGAAGGAAAATTTGAAATTTTGTTTTTCTCAATATCTCCTTTTATAGAATTATAGTTTATAGTGGGCAATAAAAGGAGGTTTATTAAAAGAATCAATGAAAGAAGAAAGTTTGCTCAAACGATGCCATCGGTGTTTAAATTGTATAAAAATAATTTCCACGATTCTTGTATTGCTGACTTCTTATTAAATGAACGAAAAATTAAATTCTTTCTAAAAACAATTAATTAAATATCAGTTAAAATAATTTAATTTACTCTAAATTAGGAATAATTGTTCCAGTTATTACTTCAAAAAAATGGGAAAAAACATAGTGAGGATTATATTTTAAAAGTTTCGCAAATTTACGAAATATCGATTTCACTAATAAGGAACTGTTTAATGGGTAAAATTTTTTTATTTAATCATCAGAAGCAATATCAAGAGCAAATGCATGCAGAAAATATCCTAAAACAATTCTAAGAATTAAGTGAAAAAAATTTGAATTATAAATACATTAATTCGAATTTTGAAGAGTATTGTGTCACTTTTAAGATTACCTCTGTGGCAAAATCTAAGAGTCTATCAGTCATCTGAACATAGTAGATGAACAAACATTTGCTTTACTAAAAATAAACTATAAACGATATGTGCCTTCAATGTAGAATTTTTTCCTTTTTAATAATTGTAATAAGATTTCATTTGCATTTCATCCCAAAGAAAACATTGCGAAAATTTTCTATTGTATTTCTAAAATTTAAGTTTTACAAAAAAAATTACATTTACAACTATTTCTAATCACGTATTTTTATTTTTTTCTACAGTTTTTTACGTTTTTCTACAGTTACATTCTTCTATTTATTCTACAATAGTATGCTACAAGAAAGTAGTCTACAATTCTAGAATACTATCCTTTTATTGCTGATATTTATTTTTTTTTCTTTAAACACATAAAAAAAATTCTCAAAAGTACCTTAATATCAAATTTGAATTTAAAAAAACTAAAATGCTACTTGCTGCCGATTTTTTATTCAGTTTTAAAAAACAATTATTTCAGAATATCCGTAACAAATTTTAAGTTAGTTAAAATTTTTCCTAAAATGCAGTCCCACCAATATTTAAGCATTAATCCCATCTATGCTTCCATTAATTACTCTTTTAAATTCTTTATTTTTAAATTATTATTTTTTAAAATCTAGATGAAAATAATATTTGCAATCCATTAACGATATTAATTAGGAAAATATTTATTATGAAATTCGTTGTGATATTTATGATAGAATTTTTAATGATTATTTAAATAATTAAAATGCCCTATTTGTAATTATCTAAACAAAATTAGATAATCATAAATATGATCTTTATATCATAATATTTTTATATCTTAAATTCGCTTGCATGCATAGAAATAAAAATCGTAAATAAACTGCTTCGCCCTTTTATCATATCATAAATTATTTCCGAAGATGGTTTTATAAAAAAAATTCATGTCTATAGAAATATATAAAGCTTCTTTTTTGACTAAGAATTTAAAAATGTATTCTTCTAGAAGAAGTATATATAATTAAATCATTACAAAATAAGTATGTTTCTGAGTAATTGTATGTGTTAACATACATAAAGAATTACCTCATTATTAAGTTGCGTAAAATTGATGATTCATTTCAACTAAACCCTTATCTTATCCATTCAGATTAATTTGACTTAGTCAAGCAATTTGCCTTATATTAAGCGATAACGGTGGAAGCAAAGACAGTGATAAAAAAACTGACAACAAATAATGTAATATTTGTATTAAAAAGCCTGGAAAAGTTTTATCTAACGTGTTAAAAACTGAAATGATAAGAAACACATGGCAGTTCCTTTTTGTATATATAAAATTTTATAATATTCTAGAAGATTGGTAATCGTCATATTAATGCCGTAGAAGAAATAATATTTTTTAAAACTAGGAATGATATTTTTTCTTGTCGACAGTGAATACATTCATTGAAATTCAATAATATATAAAGAAAAGTATAAACTATATGTTTTTGACTATTCTATGTCTATTGACTATTTGATTATTCAATGTTTTTGACTATTCTATTTTTATTGAATATTTATAATTCTATGTTTTTGACTATTCTATGTCTATTGACTATTTGATTTTTCTGTTTTTGACTATTCTATGTCCATTGACTATTTGATTTTTCTATGTTTTTGACTATTCTATGTCTCTTGACTATTTGATTATTCTATGTTAGTGACTATTCTATGCCTATTGACTATTTTATTATTCTATGTTTTTGACTTAATTATTTAAATAGACAAGTTATTAATTTATTATTACTTAGATATATACATGTATGGAAGACAATATTTTTTATTTTTCCGTCTTCAGCAAAAGCAAATAAATGTCTTGGCTGTCCGATTTGAGAGCATCCAACATAGAACTGTCCTTGTAAAAAACATGGATTTCCTAGGTTCAATTCTCATGCTTGATTTTCCACCTTATTGATTATCATAGACAATGCAAATCGAATTTGGAACTTCAGTTGTTTAAAATCAAAAGACATGTCGGTAAGAGAAATGGGAATGTTTGGAATGAACATATCTTATTCATCCGACTTTCCATTAAGAATAGTTGTCTCGATTTTTGTCACATGTCGGTATCCCGATTCTGATGCACGTAATCGGTTAGCCCGTAAACGTTGTCTTTCAATTCTTGCAGCATGTTTATCTTGAGATTCTGATGCAGTAACTTTGCAATTCTTAAACGATCTGCTTCATTTCTCATTTGTTGTTCCTTGTTTGTTTGAGAGACTATAATTCGCTTATTTCGACATGCTTTGATGGAAGAGTTTGGACCTTTGGGAGGAATATTATTTTGATGAACAATGAACTCAATATACGTTTTTATAACCGAAATGTCGTTTAATGTTTCACTGAATAAAAAAATTAACTGAATTCACTGAATAATAAAATTATGTTTGCACTGAAAAATTTCCTCAACATATAACTTAACCTGATCGATATAGAAAATAATAATTCTACTTTGCGTAAAATAAACTGTGAATTATATGAGAGTTTCAACGCAGTTAAAATATTGCAATCCTCAAAAAGTTAAATATTAAAGTTAATTATTAAAAGTTAAAATATTGCAATCTTCAAAATTTTGACGGATCTCTACGCTTTAGATATCCCATAAAACTCAGTTTTGGTAAAATGTTCCTCTTTCTGCAACAAATATAATTCAAAAATTCTTTGAGCTTAACAAATAAAATTAGACTAACTACCTTTACACCAAATTTGAAGATTTATGTTAACTTTTGAGCAAAATCCGTTCATAAGAAATCTGTCTGTCTGGCTATTCGAATATAATTTAACACGATAATTGCAAAATGAAGAGAATTAGATGATTAAAAATTCAATACGTTTACTTAATACCTGTGTTGCTGATCCCCTTGGTCTAGACCCTTAGACCAAATCCAAAAGATCGTGCCGCACCAAAAGGTCAAAAACACTCTCGCTTTTCCCCGACAGTTGCCTCTCAGAGGCACCGATACAAGAAATAATATGAGAGGGAGAGGCAATAGCCAAGCAAGGGCAAGTGGAAAAGATCCTGTTCGGACCGTCGAAGACCAGACTTCTAATGTGGCCAGACCTTAGCCTAGCTAAGGCAGATTGGGCAAGTCTTGAGCGGGTGTTCTGCAAAGGTAAACCAGGGCGCTCTGCGGCGTACCAATCGTGTTCGGGAGGAATCCTCCAAATGGATTTTACTTTGTCAATAAACATGGAATGAATCACTGAGACTTTTAAAACAGATGATGGATGAGTAGAGAGTTTACCACCTTCAAAGACAAGTCGATCAGCGACATCATTGCCATGGATACCAACACGAGAGGGAATCCATTGCAAGCACACAGAACATACCTGGGACAACATAGCCAGGCTTAAGTCAAATTTAACAAGGGGATTACAGATAGCCCGTCTTTTTCTCTTTTTTTCAGAAAAATTTAAATACAATAATTCAAAATTCAAATGGCTTAAACATATCAAATATAGAATTGGATTTATGGTTACAAGGTGGGATTTTTATATCAGATTTTTTATTCAGATGGTTGAGAAGAAAACAACTAATTCAAAATTTTCATTCTAATACATTCTTTCTAACTATTGATCGCCAATTCAATACGGCAATAAATAAGAATATACGTAAAATTTTGTATATGATTTTTTGACCGTAATTCTATATCATTTTTTGGTTTTGATCAGTCAAGAAAAGACTCCAAAATGTGCATTCGGTTTCAACAATTATACGGCAAATCTTTCACTTTAGTAGAAGCTTTCTAACTATTTTTCACCAAACACATGTGGTTCTTAAAGCATAATTGTTACAGAATATGAGAGAAAGTTTTGGAGAGATTACACACCCTGGTTATTATCATGTTATTATTATTTTTTAAAGTTTATAAAAAATTATTTTCCTTTATTTTCTATTTTTCTTTTCAGAATTTTTTTAATTACCTGCTGCGCTCTAGTTTTTATATTACACAGTCCTTAATAACCATTAACGAAATGTATCATTTTTTCGTCAGATTCACTGTCATAAAACCCCTTTCTTATTCAATCTGAAGCTGAACAACACTAAATGAGAATAATGTTTAAATTAATGGTTAACGTTTAAGATGAGGGGATAGAGGAGATAAGAATTACATTTAGTTTCTTTAATCGTTTGGATAGTAAATTAGCATCATCGAAAGGAGTTTTCATACTTTAAAACACGGTAAAAATAAGTTTTTTTACTGGAATATTTTCAAAAAATATCACGAAAAAAATTTATCAAAATCTGAGTTTTTTTAATTAATTAAAATGTTTCATAAATTTTCAAAAAAAAAATCCTCCCAGAAGCAAATTTTCACATTCCAAGCTATATTTAGGCTAATTTGGTGGATGTAGGTCAAACGTTCTGATCTATAGAGAACCAAAAGACACACATATTAATCTTTATTATTATATAAAGACAATTTTTGAAAGGGATATTTTATTTCGTACAACATTTTATTCCTAGTTTAATAGGTTTCCAACAAATAATTTGTTGATATGGACATTTCTCGAATTATATGATAACAATCAATCATATAATTCGATAATATTTTGTATCACCACAGATTTATTGATTTTGTATAATTTGATAGAAACTAAGTAAATAGTCTACAAATATCCTGTAATGGACTAATTAATGTCTCCATGTCCTGTATTGTACTGATTAATTCCTGAGTTTAATGAGGATAAATTAGTGTTTAATTCGGTCACGAAAAGAAAATTTTGAACAATTTAATTTGAAATTTTCAATCTGTCACCCTCTTAGATGGTAGATAATGAAGATTGAGCTTTGAAATATTTTTAATAATCAGCAAAAGTATACAAAAAGTAAACTGACAAAAATGGTAATTGTTCAAATAAGTTATTCAAAAAAAAATTTAAAAAAGTAAGAATTGATGGGAAAAAAAACAACCCCTTTTTAGATTAGAAACTTCCTTTGGAGTGTCGGAGAAGCATTTACCAAAAGTTTCTCAAAACAAAATATCGTATAATAATATCATTTATGTTCTGTAAAATGTATTACTATATCATTTATGTTAAGTAAAATATATCATTATATCATTTATGTTAAGTAAAATGTAGTATTATATCATTTATGTTCAGCAAAATGTACCATTATATCATTAATGTTCAGTAAAATGTATCATTATATCATTTATGTTCAGTAAAATGTATCATTATATCATTTATGTTCAGTAAAATGTATCATTATATCATTTATGTTCAGTAAAACGTATTATTATATCATTTATGTTCAGCAAAATGTACCATTATATCCTTAATGTTCAGTAAAATGTATTATTATATCATTTATGTTCAGTAAAACGTATTATTATGCCATTTAAATTCAGTAAAATGTATTATTATATAATGTATGTTAAGTTAAACTTATCATTATATCATTTATGTTCAGTAAAATGTGTTATTATACCATTTAAATTCCGTAAAACCTTTGTGAAATCTTAGAAACTTGAAAAAAACTCCGGAGTTCGAAGTACTTAACGAGAAATATCATTCTAATTTGAGTTATGAAATTAATGTATATCTAATGAGTTAAATATCAAACTTTTCGGCCTTTCACATTGAAAACAATTCTTTCATATATCTGCTAAGCCTACAAATTTACTGAATAATTAAAGCAAGGATTATGTGTTTTAAAGTTGTAACCCACAGGACAACACGAAAACATCTATAAGAGATTACCATATAAATAAATGGGCTTCTGATTCCATGATAGAAAAAGTAATGCTGTAGGGTTCAGTTATCTCAACTCCAATCTTGTAACATATCTCCTAAAGGAAAGGTATATTATATTTAATGATCACTCTTAATCCATAACCCCATTCACATATCTCTGGCTGTTGCGACGGTGATCATTCAAATTATCCTGGTTTTTGGATACGGCAAATAATTTATAAGTACGGTTTTATAAAATTTACTTCAATCTATAATATATTACGATTTTCAAATTTCTCTTAAGGCATATCCTTTTATCGAAATTGTGGTAACCATGATATTATTTTGATATATCTTGTCGAAATGCTTACATTTTTTTTCTTTCATCAAGATAGACATATTTTTTTCTTTCCTTTTTACATATATTTTATTCATCTTGTTATACATTAAATTTATTTTTTAAAAGAGAGACTGTTAAAATAATTGAAACAAAAATGCTGAATAAACAATTCGTTTTACTTCTTCTAATATTTAAATCTAATTAAATAAGACATTTGTTTCTAAAAATATAGCACTAATGCAATGTTTTCATGAAAACTTCCCTTTGTGTGTGTGCGTATTTGTTATTAAATATCATTAGAGTTCCTACTTTTTTAGTATCCTTATTAAATTTAACAAGGTCTTTACCATCTGAAATAAGATAATTGTTTGTTAAGGTACTCTTTATTAATGATTTCAGAAATATGTACCTATTAATAGAATAATCGAAAATTCTTCGAAAGACAGGTGTGCTGTCTTTATGATGATTTAGTTGGATTACCTTCGTATAGTTTCTTCCTTTCACGATTTTTCAACCTTTAATAAAGTCATATAAAGTTTCAAAACTAGAATAAAATCTTTACTCGTGACATTTCCTGAAAAAATTACACTGTGATCATGATATAATGAATAATTCAAAAAATAATATAACTTCAAATAATCATTTAAACTATGCTCATTTTTTCTAGTCTCATTCAAAGTCAATTTTTAAGAATTTACAGTAAACAAGAGTAAAATGTTTCTTCATATATAATGGTTTTGACGACCAAATGATTTCCTTAAGTTAACGATTGCCTAAAATTTCAAATTAATATTTTTTGGGGGATTTTGTCTTAAATGCTAAATCAAAGGCTTTTGTCTTAAAGGATTAACCATCGAACTAAAGTTAATTTTTCATTCTTCCAATATCCAGGGTTTTTCTTTCTTAAATCAGAAATGTAATGTAAATCTTATAATTTTAAACGAGTAATTCTTGTGCACACACACATACGTGTGTGTGTGTGTGTGCAAGTTTATTTTGTGCAATTTGAATCAAATTTTATATTTAGATAGGATTTCTTTTAAGTTTATCTACATAAATATAAAGTTATTTATATAGTTTATTTTATGCAAAATAAAAAGAAAACATTTTTATAACTAAATATTAGCATGTGGCTATATATGAGATGCATAAGCTTAAAAGAAATGGGGTAGTGTTTAGGGCTTTGCACTCCTATGTATTTTTTCTCATATTTAATTATAATCTCACAATTCAATTATATTTCACTTGAAACTTTGAACATGCCATAGAACATGGTTTTATTTATGATTCAGAAAAAAAAATAACTACGAACCTTGGTCTTTTATTCAATTCTTCATTTGGACCTTTACTATTATATATCGTTTTCTACAATGTTCAATGTAACTTTATTGAACTCGATATTGTATTTCCCATTTATTATTTTTTAAATTGTTATAATTAGCTAGCAGTCAGTTCTCGAAATTAATGGTTCTTTAAAGGTCTAAATAAATATTTTAATGGCAATGTTATAATAGCTTACTCAAAAAAAATAATTTCAAATTTTAATTTTAAAAAATTGAATATATATCCTATACTGAAATTTACACAATGTGGGAAGAAGATGCTGAACTCAATAAGCCTCTTTGACTTATTGCTTCACAAATGCATAAATGCTACCTGACAGACACGCTTTTATATCTTTCGATTACGCACCCGACGCAGAAATCGCGTCACCCGACAGATCCTCTTTCTTAAGGGGTGTCTGGATACTTTTGGCTAGATAGTGTATATGAATAATACATAAAAATGTACACAATATGTGGGCACAATGTCTATTTGAGGAACCTCTTATTAAAATACGAAGCAAATACTTTATGTATTAGTGGAACAATGGATAGATGTAATAAATTTTAGCTATACATGCGAAAAATGGTTCATATTTCTTTTATAATTTCAAACACAGATATATATTTTGTAAATATAATCAATCACATAAATTTTTCTACGCTGCCTACTTTGCGACCACAAATTTTCCGGATAAATTACTTTCATTTTTATGTCATTTTACACCAATTCCTAAGCTGCGTAGAGATAGTTTTGTTGACATGAGTTACACTGAAGTGACAAAAGTCATGGGATGACTGTTAATATTGTGTCGGGCCTCCTTTTGCCCGGCGAAGTGCAACAACTCGACGTGTCATGGAGTCTACAAGTCGTTGGAAGTCCTCTGCAGGAATATTGAACCATTCTGTCTGTATAGACGTCCATAATTGTGAAAGTGTGGATGGTGCAGGAGTTTGGGCACGAACGGACATTTCGATGATGTCCCGTAAATGCTCGATGGGATTCATATTGGGTGATCTAGGTGGCCAGATCATGCGCTGAAATTTTCCGGAATGTTCTTCAAACCCATCGCGAACAGTTCTGGCCCGGTGACATGGCGCATTGTCATCCATAAAAGCCCCATCGTTGTGTGGGTACGTGAAGTCCATGAATGGCTGCAAGTGATCTGCAATCAGCTGAACATAACCATTTCCAGTCAATGATCGGTTTAGTTGCACCAGAGTACTGAGTCCATGCCATGTAAAAACAGCCCACACTATTATGCAGCCATCACCAGCTTGAACAGTGCCTTGCTGACAGTTTGGGTCCATGGCTTCGTGGGGTCTGCGCCACACTCGAACTCTACCATCAGCTCGTAACAACTGAAATCGTGACTCATCTGACCACGCCACGGTTTTCCACTGGTCTAGGGACCAGTCGATATGCTCACGAGCCCAGGAGAGTCGCTGCAGCCGATATCGTGCTGTCAGTAAAGGCACTCGAGTCGGTCTTTTGCTGTCATAGCCTAGGAAGACAAATTTTGCCGCACAGTCCTATCGGACACGTCCCTCGTACGTCCCACATTGATTCCTGCAGTTATTTGACAAAGTGTTGCGTGTCTATTAACATTGACCATTCTACACAGACGTCGGCGGTCTCGGTCGTTAAGTGCAGGTGGTCGCCCACAGCGCTGTCCATGATGGGATGGGATGCCTGAAATTTCATACTCTCGGCACACTCTTGATACTGTAGATCTCGGAATGTTGAATTCACTAACGACATCCGCAATGGAATGACCCATGCGTCTAGCTCGAACTAACATTCCACGTTCAAAGTCTGTTAATTCTCGTCGTGCCGCCATAAATCCCGAAAAACCTGTTCACGTGAATAACTTGAACTCAAATGAAAGCTCTGGAAAATGAAGTGCGCATTTATACTTTTTCGCTGCGATACTACTGCCATCTCTATATTTGCATATTGCTATCCCATGACTTTTGTCACTTCAGTGTATATTACTGGCGTCCTCAGAGCTATATCTCAACCTTATAGATGGTCTTCGATTTGAGTTGAAATGTCTAATTCGATTCACATTTAGACCTCCTCATCTTTATAACAAACACTAAATTAGCATGATGTCCCATTCTTGCAGAAGTATTTTAGTATATTTAGTTTTAGTTTATAAGTTGAGGTAAATTTAGTTATATTAACTTTCCCTTTGAAACCAGCTCTAAGGCTATTTTGGGACGGATCTACTTAGTTTTGAACTCCAGCCAAATCATGAGGATGATACTTGAATTGGCAGAGTTTTCTAAAGTTTCATTCCAAATTAATGGGAGAAGAATAAATATTCTAAAAACTAATATATAAATTTCCTTCTTAGAATAAAATATTACACTGGGGGAATACAGATATCAGAAGGATATTTAATAATATAATACTTATTGACTTAATGTCTGTGAAAATAATATGAGCGACGTACAAAATGTATTGACATTGATGCCTGTTTTATTGCAATGTACAATATGTACTTGATTTATAATTATGGAGGAGCATTTAGATTATTTTTAAGTTTTTTAACAATTTAATTTTTTTCAAAGGTCTGTGTTTAAAAATATAAATTTGCTGAAGGACCTCCTTATTTAACACTTCTTGAATAGTTTTGATGAGTTTAATTAAAAAGTATAGCCATAAATTCTTTCCACTATTACCATTTAATATATTACTATAAAATTGTTACCATGGAGTAGACGTAATCTGATTTTTTTTAGTACAACAAACATAGCAATTAATCTAGAAATAGTGATTTTACGTTCGATTCTTGTAAAAATTATGTAAACGACCGAAAAAAACTTTTTGATATTTTTTGTTCTATTAATTTAAACTAGTTACTTCAATTAAATTTCAATATTTAACTTGCATAAATAATATATTTTTTCCGATGTCAGTCAAAAATATTGTTATATTAAAATCATCACGTGATTAAGTTGACTAAAACAGCCGAAACATTGGACAATACTTCTGGTGAAATGTACCACTTAGACTTCGAGTTTTAAAGAGAATTCCATTCACATCCAAATTTACTAACATAAATAACTTCAACAATTCATGCATTTTGCGTTGCCACAATTGGCTTTGAATCCTCAATTGCAGTTGAAAGTTTAATGCAAGTATAATTTCTTAATCTATTATTTGTAGTAATTGTAATTGTTGGGTCAGAATAGACTCTTTGGTAGGGTGTTGGATTCGCACCCCTTAGGCTTCAAGTTCGAATCGACCATGCGAAGATTCTCCCTGTGTGGTGAACGTTAAATTTGTCGTGGTCGCAAAGCCCACCATGTCGAGAGTATAGCACTGAGGGTACTGGGTCAGAGGTGATCGTTCTCTGTTCCAGATCTAAATTACGATCTGTGGATGAATGAATGAAATGCATAAATGAAACTCACCCCGTAAAATGATTTTGTGACGTATGTGAGCTAAAAGTCAGACTTCTGCCCTCGGGTGCTCAGAGGTCCATATCCTCAGAAGCTACGGCACCCTCCCTTGCGTTGTAAAATGGAAGACAACAACATTTGTAATTACTTAATAAAAGTAATTAAATAAAATTTTTACTGAAAAATTAAGTAGAAATTGATTTTTAAAAAATTGTTTTTATACGTTACTTATTTATAGGGTATATGCACATAATTCTTGAATTATAAAAAAATAATATATATTTTTCTCATACGTTGTTTTTAAAAAAATTCTACAAATATTCGTATTTCTTCCAACTAGTAGAATATTTATGTTGAATTTAAATATAATGCTTTGACGGTATACTACCACATACTTTCTTATGTCCTTGATATTTGGAAAAAAA
>JAOUZG010041316.1:3728498-3741282 GCA_026289955.1 Argiope argentata | reverse complement strand
CATAAAATAAATAAAATATAAAATTATTGTTGCATAAAAATTATAAATATAAAATTATTTGTGCATAAAATTTATCAAATGAATATAAGTTCATAAATCTACTTTCATCTAGAAAAGTAAATATTGAATTTTAAATATTCCATGCAATATTAATTCTTCAGTTCTTTTTTATGGATTTATAATTTAATTTTATTACATTATGTTACAATTGAAATGTCTAATTTCATTTTAGCGTTTCTATGTCGAATAAAAATTAACCACCTGCGCCTTTGAGCAATTTATACATTCATATCGATTCATAAATTGATACGAATATGCAATTATATCTGAAAAAATATTATATCTAAAAAAATTAAAATAACCATAATTGTATTAAATGTGCAATTTTCATTACAAGATTTTAAAAAGGATGTCCCTGAAAAGTTTTTTGAACAGCATTAGAACAATATTAGAACCAATTTATAAGCAATAAATAAAACTAGAGATATAATAAAACTAGAGAGCTTTTAATAGTCAAATAAAACAACAGAATTTTGAGCCGGCGTCCTGGCGTAGAGGCAGCACGTCTTCCCTGAAAGCTGGGTGTCCCGGTTCGGACATGCTCTTCTGTGTTCTATCTGTGAGGAGCATGAATATGCGACACCCATATTAAAAAGGGCTGGACAAGCGACTGTTATGACTGAGCCTAGAAGCGCTACTTCTAAAACAAGAGACGCTCTTTCCGGCTTAAAACTGGCTGATGCCTCATCGAAGCTTGTCCATGGCAAGGGCCACTAATAACAGCAGCAACATGATTTTGATAGGTCTCTTCCTTTTCTTGTCTAAATCCAATCATCCAATCAAGCAGTATCAACAGGATTGGGTGTGGTCGACTTCTGTCTTTATCATAATCACCCCTATCTCCGGCCAATTCACTAAACTGATTTTCTCCTCAAAGAAATTGGTACCAAGACACAAATTGGCCAATCGCTGGAAATCCCACTCATCTTCCATTACATCTATTATCCTGTTGAACGAGAAGCAGGCCACCAATTAAAAAAAGTCTGCTCAAAATTCTCAACATACTTCCAAAGATTTCGATAGACTATTCATAGACAGTCACGTTCTAACCTCTTAAAAACGTAATCAATAAAATAGATGTTTTTAAAACTATTTATAGGCACATTTTTGAAAATATCGAGAAGATTAGGATTCAAGATTTAAATTCAAACGTTATTTCAAAAGATAAATAAACTCTTAGGCCATGTCTGTCAAAAGTGCTATTATCTCTCTGTACTAATTGCAAATTATCACAGTAACACAGTTTTATTTCTTAGTAAGTATCTAAGATATTCCAAAAAGAGCTTTCCCTCATTAACGATTATATTAAACTTTTTGAGGATAAATAAAAGATGCTGGCGTCTATTTTTCTGTATTCATTATATGCATTCACTTTTCTAAATAGCATTTCTCAAAAATAATTAAAATGTTTGTATAAAATCGTATGTTGATTAAGAAAACTTGAATGAGTAATAAAAGCATCATACTGAGTAATAACTAGCATCATACTAGAATATGAAATATGTTTTCGTTGAAAAACAAAGTGAAAAGGATCCATAAAAGTACTAGCTGTTCCTTACAAGCTAAAAAGTGCTGAGTTTTTATATGCTAATAAAATAAAGGATGTTCCAAAACTATTACGAGATTTGAATTTGTAACTATTCAGATATTAAAATGTCGGCATGCTTATTAAAAACACCATTCGACAATCGACAGTTAGTAAAAATGGAGAGTTACACGATAGAACAATGTGTTTTCATTGTTGAACAATATTTCAAAAATAAAAAATCTAGTAACCATAGTTCGAAATTTGGAAATCGGTCTGCTAGATCGTGGGATATAACACCATTGGATTTCTATTTATGGGTTTATTTGAAATCAAAAGTCTCTGTCAACAATCCACAAGCACGTGTATATTTAAGAAGGAAATCTAACACTGTATGAACAAATTTCAGCCACATTTATGCAAAATGGACTTTTAAAATTTAGATAAAAGAATGTGTGTGCACCATTAAAGCTTTGGAGGCTATTTGTCCTGTGTGTTATTCCATACATAACTCTATCCTGTGTATTTTATAATTCAACAAATATATAACAATTAAAAGAATTTTTTTATTTAATTCAAATCTTGAGTTAACATGTAGTTTTAACGTTAAAGATCCATTTTTACAAGCCCTAATCTATGAACTGTCAAAAGGTTTATTTAATAGAGATGTCTAAATTTTACTGCGCGAATGGTGACAGAATCAAATCTTGCTCGTTTTTAAGGCATCCTTTATAATAACTCAGTTTGCTTAAACTGTTAAATGGTTTACTTTAGTCCTCAAACCTTCTTTGAGAATTATACTAAGTAATTTTCTACAAGTTAGTTTTCTCCCAGTACATGGGGAATATAATGGACAGTACTGAGAAGGCTGTTTTTATTAGAATATGTATTTAAAAATAAATAACCCTAAGTGGATGATTTCGATAAATAAAATTAAGAAAGCTTATAGAAACGACATATTTTTAAACATTTTATTTGTTTTTCCAGTTTCCATAATGATATTGCTTCTATTGATCGCTTTTGCTGCTTGCGCTGCTTGTGCGGAAGGCACAAATGAAGATTCTAGTCCACAGTACACTTTGTACAATATCTACATTCTGGAGGAAGCCCCACAGCGGCATTATGGAAAGGAGCCTTTGATTAGTGAGAAAGAGGTTGAAGAATGTTTCAAGGAGCATGCAAACGTCGCAGAACAAAGGCTGGCCTTGGAACAGAAACTTGCTAAAGAAGGTGAGAATTGCTTCGTCACTTCTATCCAAAGGTGAAATGTTTCTCTTTTTTTTTCTTTCGGTTCGAAACTATTATCAGATCAAAGGAGATAAAAATTAACTGTTGATAGTTCAGAACAATAATTTATTTTGAAATTACATAAGGGTTAAATCGGGATGCACTCCATAAGGCTAAAGTCTGATGAAGTTGGTAATGTCCACACTCTCACGTATTCAGAGATCTCCTCAATTGCAAAAGTAGAGACAAATAAGCTTTGGCGTATTCCTCCGAATAACTCCTGGTACTTTAGAGATTGACCTGGAGGGGCCCTCCTGACCAGGGGTGACATAAAACAAAGTACAGCCCTCCCTCGATTCATCAGCGGATATATTAAAGGCCTCACTTTTCACCAGGGACAAAAATATTTCCCGGACCGTCATTGGTGTAAGAGCGCTCCAGCTTCACCCAGGTACGTTTTAAATTGTCTAATTTTTACAAAGCATGACATACTCAAGAATTCAGCTCTATTTATAGACTTTTTGGAAATATTGGGTTTTATGGAGATGGTCTAGCCCTCCTGGACCATTTGGAATTAGTAACAACAACAACAGCATGAAGTATTATCAATTGTATGGGATGATACCTAGAGCACATTCTTAAAGATCACAAGTTTCTTTCTTCTTTTTTCTTTTGCTTCGTAACTATTATTTGAATCAAATGAGACAAAAAAAAACACCTTCTGTTAGTGCAGAACAATAATTTATTTTGGAAATAAGTGAGGGTTAAATTCGGATATACTCTGTAAAAATAAAGTATTATCAACTGTCTGGGACAACACCTAGGACACATTTCTCAAAGCTATCTCAGTATTCGAATCATTCCATTTCCCTTTTCTACACGTATTATACTCCTTCTCTTATCTTTATTGATACAGCGGTTCTTTTAACAGTTCAATGTAAATTTTGAAAGTTATATATATAAATTAAATGTTCCAAAATAATATCAAAATTCCTAGACGGAGCACGAGACTCCGTTTGCTTTTAAGAATGGTTCACTTATTATCATGTGAGAATAAGAAGTTGTTTTGGTTAGGAGGTTTTGATGTCTCTGAAATTTACGGATAAAAAATATTTTTACTTGCTTTTAACAGTATTCTTATTGCATTATTCTTAAGCGTGCGTTTTTGGCAGCAGATGTGTATGTAACAGTCTGACCTATGTTTTACCAGTATTGCTTTATTATTACGTACGCTTCTTCGACAGCAGATGCGTTTTTAAAATTCTGACAAAGAACTGTGATATCGTAGCTGTTATTTCATCTAAAAATTAGTCGCGCTCCAAAACTTTGTGTTTATATATAAAACATAAATTAATTAAGATAAACTAAAACTAAAATTAATTAAGATAAATAGTGACTAAGAAAATAATAATGTTTTCACATAATAATGTGATTAAAATTGAAGATTTTCTTTTCTTTTCTTTTATAATTATTTTTAGCTTAAATTTACCTGAATTGGGGAAGTATAAAATTTAACTATTATTAAATGCGAAGTTTCAACAGAAAAAGAATTTAGACGATTTTAGAAAGCCTTTTTACAATCAAAAAAAGCTGTTGGTTGTCAATATATACATTTCATATTGTAACAAGATAAATATACTCTAAAAAAACTAGATCCGATGACTTATTCACAAAACCGTTAATGCCCAGCTTGATTTAATGTACATATTTCAATGTATTTTTTTTTATTTTCAAAGGACAAAATATAATCTTTGCATTAAAATTAAATTTCTTTTAGAATAATTAAAATTTTAATATTTTTTAGAAAAATGATTAAAAAGTCAATAAAGAGTCATTTTAAATTAACATTTTTATAGATAATATAAAATAACTTTTTGAATGACGGTAAAATATAAAAAAAGGGATTACTCCCGAATTCTTCCAACGCCTCAAAAATAAATGGAATAAAAAACCCAATAGAATTTTAAAATGGTGATACTTCATAATGTTGACTAGATTACAGTATAAGCACTAAAACTTTGGTTAGAATTTTTATAAAATATACTGTCTTTTAGATTTAAAAAAAACAGAAACAATGAATGTGCCCATTTTAGATAGAGATGTGAAAATTTTGTCCTACAAATAGAATAACTTTTATTAATAACGTAGTAAGAACTGTAAATAAGCAGAACACACATTTAAAAAAAAGGAGAAGGAATTTTTGTCTATTGGCAGATATCATGAGTGCAAACGAATATCATTTAAAGTATTTTTAATTTCTAAAAAAATATATTAAAATTTCAATCAATTTTTTTATTAATATGAAAATCTTAAGCTTGATTGGCAACTAGTGGTGAATTTATAGTAGCTATTTATATAGCTAGCAGTATTATTTAAAGTAATCCTTTCGGCATAAGAATTTTGATTACTTTAACACATTGAAAACAGTTATCCAACTGGGTAAAATTCAGAATGCTTTTCTTACTTCAAGACAAAGAAATAATATATATTTATCTCAGGACTATGCATGATTTATTTTAAAAGTACGAGTAATAATTAAAAAAATCCTTGTTTTTTATTATTTACAATTATTCGCTATTAACTTATGTATGTAACGATAAGTGCTAAAAACCGGTGATCGTGTATAATTACGGATGATCATTCATAATCACCATTAAATTTTATTGGTAATCATACATAATCACGAACTAACATAACTTATGTTATTCGTACTCTGTATCTATGATTTTTCTACGACTATCCATGATTTTTTTAGAAAATTATAATTAAAAAAATTCCCATTTACAAACTTTCCATTGCAAAAGTAACTTGTTCTTGAGCCGGCTTTCTGGCACAGAGGTAGCGCGTCTTCCTCATGTTCTGGGAGTCCCTGTTTGGGCATTGTTGTTCTTCTGTGTGCTAGCTGTGAGATGTGTGACTGTGTCTTCCCCCCGTAAAAAGGGGGCATGCAAGTGGATGTGATGAGTGTGTAGCTAAAGTTTGCTCTTGGCCCTAGTTGGCGCTACTTGAAACAAGAGACATTGAACTTCGGCTTAAGATCTGCTGATGTATCCGCGGGGCTTGTCCATGGCAAGTTCCATAAGGAACAATAGCACTTGTTCTCGCATGCCTAATTTGACATCCAAATTTTTAATATACGTTTTGGTAATATTACGTAATATACAATGTATATTACGTTATTATGGTAATACATTCCCTGGTACTTGCATATGAGCCGCATACTCTTGGCGAACTTTAGGCGTTACCACTTATCATTGGCGAACATTAGTCAATGTGTGCCAATGATAAGTGTGACTAACCAATGACTAACGTGACACTGGTAATTCCAATGAAATGGCAGCATTGGTATTTTTTAGACTAATAATCTTTGGAATACGTTTAATCCACAAGTACATAACAATTTTATTTTTGCTTATTGCAGGTAGAGTCATAAAACCAACCGCAAATTGCGCCGACATCAGTATCATTCGAAGAAAGAGAACTGATCCCCATGTTCATATGCTTGAATCGAAACAACTGATATTTGGAACAGTGACAGATGTCCTCATACATAAGTAAGTGAATTTCCAGCTTAAATTTGTAAGATTATAAGGATATCCTCTAAAAGCAATATTATTTACAACAGATAGCATGATTTCTATTATACAATAGTAATAATTAACAGTCAGTTTAATAGGATTTAAATAAGATTTACTGACATTATTATTTATTTATCCATTTATAAGTAGAAAATACTTCAGTATATATACAATTAACGAGGGAATTTTTACTCTTGTATTCTTTGCAGTAATTAAGAACTTGTTATCAATTTTAAAAGTACGTTACTTTCTAAATAGATTCTTGATATTTCTTTTATTTTACTTTCTATCTAATATTTATCCAGAATAATTTTTTTGAAGAAAAGCCGTTTTCAAGATATGTATGAACATTTAAGTACAAAAATGTGAACCTATTTAAAATATGCGAGGGAAAAAAAGATATTTTCTAAATCTTACTACTTTAAAAATCCGTTATACGTTGCTTAACAAACATTAATTATCAGTAAGGTAAATATGATATTTCAAATGGAAGCATTGATATCGTTTAATAGCAACCAGCTGCGCTATAAATAGTTATTGATAGTTCGCTAAATATACAATATAGTTTTATTTGACAGCTGATAGGGCAATCAAGTTTAAGCTAAATAACATACAAATAACCCATTTTTTTTAAAAATAAATATTTTTTACTGTGATTCTTAAACGGCTATCTTAAAATTTTATTTAGTAGTATTTCATATTTAATTCATATTGCACCATTATTTCCTAAAATCAATAGATCCTTAAATTTGAGAGATCCAAAAATCTCAATCGTGGGTATTATCTCATGTTTTTATTATTATTAATTTTTAATCTTTATTCAAAAATACAAGATGCGTTTTTAATTAGCTATAATGTTAGTTTATTTAATGTCAAAAGGGATATATAAAAGTAAATTAGGTACTTTTCCGTTAGTCAAGCGTCAGCGATAAATCGTTAATTGATGCCTAATTCCACCGAATTTCTTTGGCGATTTTTCTTTGGCACCCGGCTAACCAAAAAGAACCCTAAATTAAAATAAAAGAATCCATGAAAATATTATTTAATAAATATCGCGGGAATAAAAATATTTTTGGCAATATTAACTTCACATGGTCTTCCTGAAAGAATACACCTTTATGTATTTTCAACATAAATAAATATTTTTCTGTATCTTAAAGAAGGATCATCATGGATTTTAAATATAAAGAAAGGTCTTCATATTAAGGAATTTACAAAAGCATGCGTCCAGGAAAAACGAATAAAGTTAGAAAAAAAACTAATAAGCAGAAATGATTTTTCCAAAGATTTATCGCGTCTGAAATCTAAATTCAATTTTTGTATAATTTTGGCCGCATGTCAGGGATTAATTGTCAAAACACTTGACAAAAAACGCTTGAAAACACTTGAAAAATTGCTAATTTTACGCCAAAGACTAATGCTACTACCATAGATTTTCGTAGCAAGACTAAGTTTTCATAGCTGAAAGAAACAAAACTAATTAACAGTATGAGGAAATAGATTTTTCTCATTGATTGATGAATATGAAATATTAAAGTCACGTGCTAATCCTTGAAGTGACTTTAAAAATTTAGAAAGGGAATCTTTCTCACTCTCTCTTTCACACACGCACACACACACACACACACACACACACACACCTTGTTCATATTTTCAAATGTTAATAAACAAGTTCAAATAATTTTTTTAAAATTGTAGTGGATGACATTTGATGCTAATACAATTTTTCAAAAGTTAATTCATAATTTTTATTAATTAATTAAAAATTAACTTTCCCGCCAAATTTTTTCATTTCCGTACCGCCAAATGAGTAAGACTTCGATTTGTTCTTTTCCCAATCCAATGAGCTTAGGTGCAAAATATTTTCGACCGATTATTTCAAAGGATTTTGATTATTATTTTAACATTTAAAATGAAACATTATTAATTCAAAGATTTTAGGATTTATTTTGAAGTATTTTCAAATTAAAATAATACAGATTACTGAAAATTAAAAAGAAAATTTCTAATCTGTATTGCATTGACCCCAACTGGCGTAGAAAATTAACGCATTTGCGTTGCCGCAATAGGCGTTAAAAATTGTTGTTCTGATTTATTTTTAACGGACATGGACTTGATTTTGTTTTGGCAAGACGTATTTTTTTAATAAAATATTCATGCTAATTGTAATTATTTAATAAAAAATTAAAATTAAAATTTTCTTTTTTGACCTAAGCAGGAATGGGCCTAATCTTTTTTTAAATTTTTCCTGTAGTATGTTTGATTAAAACTGGTTTGTACTTTATATCGAGATCTTATTAACATAGAGCTATTATAACTTCTTTCTTTTTTATATAAATTAATATTACCTCTTAATTTATAGAAGTAGTGTATTTTCTGCAATAAATGCTTGTAGGGGATGTGGCAATTTCATTTTGTGATTATCATAGTGAAGTATTACATCCTTTTACTTCTTCTTAGGAATCCCATTTCATTTATATTGGTGATGAGATGAAAAATATGTTATCGGTGTGTGTTTTTTTGGGGGGGGGGAAGTGAAGCAAAACAGCTGTCTTCAAAATCTAATGAGATTGTTAAAAATACTCCATTGATGATTATCATTTTTATGGACATTGAATAAATTTGAATTGTTTGAAAGTAAATCAATGCGAAACTTTTGCTTACTCAGTGCCCCTCCCCATGTCAAAAATGATTTATTCTTTTGTTGAGTTGTTGAAATTAAGTATTCACCGATTTTCGTACAAAATTAGGTAGGCTTCTATGGAAAAGATGTTAAATTTGTTTACCAAATCTCTTCTATCTATTTTTCTTCCTTTTGAAGTTATTTTGCTAACTTAAATTCGAAGAGATGGACAGACAAGACTTTCTTTGAATGGAGTTTACACAATTTGATAGAAATGTACAGATGTGGTGAAAAGACCGTAAACTAAATTTCATCCATCTAAATGAAAACGTTTTTGAATTATCTTTATCACATATGGACAGACGGACATTTTCTAAAGGTGTATTTTTGGAACTCAGGAAGGTCTAAAACGCGCATTTTCGTTGAAATCTTCAATTCTAATTTTTTAAAAAAAGGATTACTATACTTTCTCAATTCTTCGTGTACCAAAAAGTAAAAAAAAAGCATAGTCTAATTTCTTTTGCCATTTCTCTCAAGCAGATAATGGTGGATATCATATTATTAGAAACTTGTGAGAATGGTCTTCCCGGTACTTACTCGCATGTTCTTAAATCAAGCTGCCATTTCCCTTACCACTAGTACAAAGTTGGAGATATTAGCCCATACTGTGTAAGCAACGAATACTGAGTTGTTTATTTTTTGACTTTTCCTTTTGAAAATGTTGTACTTCATAATCTAAAGAAGAAAAAGAAATGCAAATTGGAGTGCATGACATTCATACGCCGAGGTGAGCTTTCCTAATGTTATTTAGTTATGAACTCTTACACAAACAAGAACCGCCATCTGCTTGAATTGAAAGCGAGGTTTTGTTATTGTTGTTACTTATCGCACTTGCCTATAGACACGCCCACCCGGCTGATACAGCAACAGATTTAAGGAGGAAGGAGCGTCTTTTGTTTTTTGGAGTAGCGCCAACTAAGGCCAAGAGTGCGACTTAGCTACACACTCACCACATTTGCTTGCACAGCCCCTTTTTACAAGGGGGCACAATCACACATCTCACAGATAGTGCACAGCAGAGCAACCATGCCCTAACCAGAACCTGACACTTTCAAAACACAAGGAAGACACGTTACCACTGCGCCAGAAAGTCGACAAGCGAAGTTTTATGTACATTAATTATAAACAGGATGTCCTTCAAGACCGGATAAACTCTGAACAGCTAGATTCATTGTTTAGAAGACATAAAAAATGTCCAGAAAACTGTACCTCTATAATTCATAGTTTTCAAGAAAAATGCCGAAGAAACTGTATAACGTCATATCCGGTTTACGAAAAAAAACCTTTATTCGGCCACTGGATTAGGCTTCGGTGTCCGATTTCATGGCCACTGAAATCTCCAGATCTGACCCTTTTAGATTTCTTCCTATCGGATCATGTAAAGGAATTGATTTATTGAGACACAGTTACCTCAAAATAGAAATAAAGCATTCGTACCTACTGCATTTACTTTTGTTTACTTTTGTACGATGTTTAAACACGTACAGTCAACCATTGCAGGACGAGTGTATACCCCCATGCATTGCATCCATATGCACGGGAGACATTTCGAACATCTTACTATGTAAAATTATGGTACTGATATTGATGTTCCGAATAAAGCTTTTTATTCGTAAGCCTAATATGATGTCATACTTTTTCTCCCGTGTTTTTCTCGAAGACTACCGGACACAGAGGTACAGTTCTCTGGACATTTTTATGTTTTTCAAACAACGAATCTGACTTTTCAGAGTTTATCAGGTCTTGCTGTGACACCTTGCATATTATGGTATTTAAAAACAAATTTCAATAATAAGAAAACGCTACTGTTTCCCTGAATGCGCTTCCTCTTATTATTATTTTCGTAATTATAGCTGTTATTGCTTCTAATGTCACTTGCTAAGGACAAGCACGTTGTCGCAGTCCACAATTTTAAACCGAGGGCGCTTCTCTTGTTTTAAATAACGCCAAGTAGGACTAAGAATATGTTTTAACAACTCTTGCATCATATTTGCTTGCACAATACATTTCTACGGAGAGGGGGGGGGCACAATCACTTATAGAATAGATAAAGAACAACCAAGTCCAAACCTAAGACGCCCAGATCACGGGGAAGACACTCTACCTTTGTGCCAATACGGCGACTCATAAATGCTTTAGGCATCAAGCATTAGTAGATCAATTGCAACTATTTTTTTGTTTTACCAACTAATTTATAAATTCTGAGGATTATAAAACCTTTTATAAAGTCACTAAAACTAACAATATTTTTGAATCTATTACCGAAAATGACAGGTAAAATAGTTCAAGATATTTGTAACATTGTAAAATGCTAATGGCGATAAAATCTTTGTTATCATTCTCATATATTTCGGCGAATACTTAATTTCAACAACTCAACAAAAGAATAAATCATTTTTGACATGGGGTGGGACTGAGTACGCAAAAGTTTCGCATTGATTTACTTTCAAACAATACAAATTTGTTCAATGCTCATAAAAAAGGATAACTATCAAGGGAATATTTTTTAACAATCTCATTAGATTTTGAAGACAATTGTTTTGCTTTACTTCCTGAAAAAACAAACCATCACATGTTTTTCATCTCGTCACCTACATAAATGAAATGTTATTCCTAAGAAATAAAAGGATATCATACTTCACTTTGATAATCCCAAAATGCAATTGCTATACCCCCAAGAAACACTTATTGCAAAAAATACACTACTTCCAAAAATTTGGAAACAATATTACTTTATAAAAAAAGAAAGAATTTATAATAGCTCGATGTTAATAAAGGCCACGATATAAAGTACAAATCAGTTTTAATTAAACGTACTACAGGAAAAATAATAAAAAAAAATAGTTCCATTCCTGCTTAGGTCAACAAAAAATAATTATATTTTAGTAACTTTTTTTTAATAATTACAATTAACATGAATATTTTACCAAACAAAGTTATGTCTAGCCAAAACAAAATCAAGTCCACGTCCGTTAAAAATAAATCAGAAGAACAATTTTTAGCCCCTATTGCGGCAACGCAAATGCGTTAATTTTCTACGCCAGTTGGGGTTAATGCAATACAGATTAGAAATTTTATTTTTAATTTTCAGTAATCTGTATTATTTTAATTTGAAAGTACTTCAAAATAAATCCTAAAATCTTTGAATTAATAATGTTTCGTTTTAAATGCTAAGATAATAATCAGAATCCTTTGAAATAATCGGTCAAAAACATGTTGTGACTAAACTCATTGGATTGGGAAAAGAACAAATCGAAGTCTTACTCATTTGGCGGTAGGGAAATAAAAAATTTTGGCTGGAAAGTTAGTTTTTTATTCATTAATAAAAATTACCAAATTAATGAATTAATATTTGAAAAAAAAAAACTGTATTAGCATAAAATGTCATACACTACAAGTTTTTAAAAATTTACTTGAACTTGTTTGGAGGAATGAAAAGTATTTTATTAACATTTGAAAATTCGAACAAGATGTGTGTGTGTGTGTGTGGCTTATTGTGAGATTTCCTTTCTAAATTTTTAAAGTCGTTTTGAGGATTAACACGTGATTATAATACTTAATATTTATCAAATGAATAAGAAAACTCTATTTCCCCATACTGACAATTAGTTTTGTTTCTTTCAGCTATGAAAACTGAGTCTTGTTAATAAAATCTGTTACCGTCATATAGTTGTCATAGTCATCTGCGAGTATATATATATATATACTCGC
>JAOUZG010041316.1:3709242-3719312 GCA_026289955.1 Argiope argentata | reverse complement strand
GATAGATAGATAGATAGATAGATAGATAGATAGATAGATAGATAGATTCGCAGTATAAAAAGATTTGGAACCACTCAGAATATGGAGTTGCGATCGTCAATGCCTATGTATAACAGAACAGAACGCAGGCAATATTCTGAACGCAGGCAGAATGGACGCTATGGTGGCAGACGTTCTGAACTCAGGCAGAACAGAACGCTATGGTCGTAATGGAAAAACCCACCATTTCATCGCTACCTCGGAATGCTATGTCCCATCTCTCGTGCGCCGACTATCATACAACGCTCAAACTGACTTAAATCTTTGTCACAGCACTCACCAATCTAACATCTGTACCAGGCACTTGTTGTCTTCATGCCCACCAAACCATGCATTGTTTAGAATTGTCACAGGTGCAAGGGTATGCATGCATTCTGTTCTGTCTTATGTAGGCGTTGTCTACCGCTACGATCTGTTCTGAGTGGTTCCATATCTTTTTATTTTCATACGCATGCCTACACCAGATTTTTTTATCATTACTTTCTCCAGATATATCTGAAATATTTATTACTTAAAAGTAAGGAATCAAAATACAAATAGACATTCATATACAAAAAAGAAAGATATTCGAGTCAATATTTTGAGCATTGAAAGCATGAAAATGGTTTTGGCTAGATTCATTTATCTTATTTCCTTCTGTTTAAATGACATCATCTGTTGCATACTGTGCACATCGAACTTCATATCCAAAGAATAATAATAATGTTACTATCCTGTGGATGTTGTGATAAAATTGTTTTGATATTAAGCTTAAATAAGCACCAAAATTTTTTTGTAATTCATGTAAGGGTTGCATTCAAATAAAATTTATATTAGTAAAAATATAATTTAAAACATTGATTTAAATGGGGGGGTCTGATTGTAAATTTTGAAATTATCGAGAAAACACTTTAGAAATATTTTTTAAAAATTAAATTGAATTAATTTAAATAAATTTAAATATATAGTCGAAACTATCTTTCCTTATAAGCGCATAATATTAAAAAAAAATAGTTACCAAATTTGAAGTGTTTTGGTACAACGGTCATTTATAAAATAAATAATTCCAAAAACCCAAACTGATCACATGACTCATGACAAAATTTAATAATAACATCCAATGTATAAGTGCTACAATATTAGGGAAAATTCTTTATTCTTCTCTTTTGTTTCCTAACAGGTGATTCCAGAGCCAATCAGCATCCTCCTCTCACATCTCTTCACACCATCTTCATGCGCGAACACAACCGCCTTGCTGACGGACTGCGCAGAATGAATCCATCATGGAACGATGAGAGGATATTTCAAGAAGCAAGGTAGAATATACTCATTTTCAGCCTTTGATAAATAGAATAATAATTGGACGTTTTGATAGCTATTAAATGCAAAAATCTAGTTTATTAGCTTGAGAAATAAGAAAATAGAAGCTAGGTTTTAAGAAATTAAAAACAAAACTGCAAATTAAAGTGAGTTATCATCCAAAACTTTTTCGCATATTTTCCATTGAAGATTAAACCTAGCCTTTCTCCAACTTCATCATAACCACCATGCAAATGCTGACCATGGGTCGTCACGAATGCCTTGCACAGAAAATGTCCATGCCTAACAATTCAGAAATCAACTATCAAACAATCAAAATAGAGTGAGAACCATGTAGACATAGTTTTTTAATGATATTTACGATAAATCTTCAAAATAAAATGAAAACAGCCAAATGAAGTCGACTGCGATAAATACCCAACGAATGCAGCCAATTTGGCGAAATCTTGATGTATTACGTACACTGAAATTTGGCGTAATCTGAAAATATTGGGATCAGAAATATCAATCTATAACAGTTTTTGCTTTCTCCTGTACGAAATATAGAGTGAGTATTGTAATCGTCACAAAGTTTTAATTAGAGATTATGATGAATAGCTATGTTTTAAACCTTTTTTAGTTCGAAAAACAATTTTTGAAAAATATCTGTATATCTCTGATAAAGATAAAGCAAAACCACTATGAGATAGATAGATGATATTTTATATACCGTCTTTACATCAAATTTGAAGATTCTTATCTAATTGTAAGCCTAATCCGTTCAGAGGAAATCTGGCTGTTCCAATATAAATTAATACGATAACTATAAAGCAAAGAAAGCAAAATAAAAAATGTCGGCTCACAGATTTAACATTGCTGTTCTGTTCAGGTCTATATGATAGAAAATATAATTTGTAAGTTCATAAAAAATGTAATACAGATATATTTTTTAGAAACTTCTTGACATCTTTGATAAATAATACAAATATGTACTTCTAGAGGGTTTTAAGTTTATTTATATTTTGAAGGAAATTTTTTCAATTCATACCTAATGTATCGTTCAGGTCAGTATGACCCAGTGAGAAAAAGGATTCATTTTTACTCATGCATGTTCACTTTTGAATGGAATAATTCAAAAGAAAAGAATAACAACAGTTTCTCTAATTTATTCGTTTTCGAAATCTCTTTCATTGACGTACGTGTTTGTTCACATAACAACAGAACTCGTGCAAGGTCAAAAATTGATGTGATTTACAAGGATGCTAAACTATTTGCTCTTATTACAACGTTTCTGTTTTCTGCTATATTTCATTTCTAGATATACTGTAAAAGTGTTGTGCCTGTGAACGTGAGAGAAAAAATAACAAAACGCATAAATTTGAGTTGTACACATATCCTTTTTAAAGTAAGGGAATGTTTCTAATTTTAGTTGTAAATATCTCCATTAGTTTGATGGATAAATAATTATCACTTTTTCCAATGTTTTTCTTCACAGTATAGGGTAAATTTTTCTTATTGGATTTTTTGAGCGATATCCTTTATTTGTGGAATTATTTTTGTACCTTCAGTTGAGGAGTCTATAACTTGTCTCAATTAATTCAATAAAGTCAGTTTACTACACTGGTGTGCAAAACTCAAGTAGCGATGTAAGTTTTAAGCAAATAGCCATGAAATTGCAGAAAAAGTGTTATTGCGATCAGTACAAAGAACAGCAATTCATTTGAAAGGTGATGCGTTTGTAAATGTTATGAGTGACTTGAGTGTACGCCAAACGTGGGCTATCGCAGCTCAAGAGAAACCTCAAAACACACTTTTTCAATAAGAGCATCGTAGGAGAAGATGTTCAAGACAATGCTGCTAAGAATTTTATCTTCTTATAATCTAGAAAAAGGAAAAAA
Organism: Argiope argentata; assembly: GCA_026289955.1. NCBI lineage: Eukaryota > Metazoa > Arthropoda > Arachnida > Araneae > Araneidae > Argiope > Argiope argentata. Next base: position 3,716,097 of record JAOUZG010041316.1, on the reverse strand, counting down.
GACTCGTCTTCGAACTATAGCTTTCTAAATTTTCCCAAAAAATACTTTAAAAAATGTATTAAAGTTAAAGAAACGTTTCTGTATGGTATTAAAATTTCGCACCTGAAAGCGTATCAAATTTTCGTAATTCTTTGTCCGTTAGTCTGATCCGATGAAAAGTTTTATCGTTTTTCTAATCAAATGCGTTATATCAAACATTTTATAGATAATATACAGACCATGAACAATTATCATTTTATCATCTATATTAATAAAAATGGATCTCGAAATGCGTTGCTAAGCGCAAAACTAGAGAACGGCTTGACTAATTCGGCTAATTTTTTTTAATATTTTCGTTAAGACACAAGGATGGTTCTTATGGAGAGAAAAAATGAAAAAACTGCGAGGAAAATAGTTAAAACGACACTTTTCTTACTTTCCCGCCAAAAATCTTCATTTCTTTCCCCCACACCGAGTAAGATAGCAGGAAGTAATAAATTTTGATTTGTTTAGAAAGAAATGCGCGAAGTCAGTTGGTTTTCATTTACAGATTATAGGATGTTTAAAAAAGAAAGAAAATAGTTGCTTTTATTATTAGTCGGTATGAATATTTAATCTATGCCTGCTCGAAATAAAGTCTGGGCAGAGAAGAAAAAATATAACAAAGCGAAAAAAGGGTTTGTAGAAAGAAAAGTAGCAAAGAAAAAAAGGATAGAAAAAAAAGAAGGGGGTGTCACCATTATTTCCTATGTGCGCGGCATTTTCCAAGCTGTTTTAAAACTTTCGCATCTCTTGAAAACCAATTGTGTCTTTATTTGTTTAGTGTGTTTACATTTATGAAAATTTGAATTATTCTATAAAAACGTAGCATTTTAGACCTTTCCCTCCACCATTTAAGTAAAATATCAATTCTGGAACAATGATTGCTCGAATAGAAAGAGGAAGTTGAGTAGTACAATGAACAGAACATCTGAAGAAAATAATACTAAATAATACTATAAATGAATTATATGATTATCAAAATTTGTTTGGTTTAAAAATATTTTGGTGAAAAACCTGTTATGAGACACAGCTACATAATATATTATATTAAAATTCTAGCGAGCATCAATACTGGCGAACCTACTGGTCGCCAAAGGCGGCTAGTACTAAATAATCTAATGTTAGATCAAAAGTTTTAAAAATGCACATTCTTTCTCCTAGAAAATTATAGGAACAGAAAATCAAGCCCTTATCTACAAAGATCTCCCTATAACCTTGGGAAATGAGGACATGACCTTCTTCAAACTGGGGATATTCAAACGTTCTTTGAAAATTATTAAAATTTGAGAAAAAGTTGCAAGCAATAATTCGTGAGAATTTACTAAATTCCATTGTTACATGCCCAACAATCTGTCCCGTTTTGATCAATTTTTTTTAATCATAAGTTTTGAATAAAATAATTTATAGATAATATACAGTTCATAAATACTTTTTCCCATATTTTTTGTATAAGATAACACTTAAAAGTTTTTAATAAAACGTATTATTTCTCCAGGAGAATCGTTGGAGCCGAAATGCAAACCATTACTTACAAAGAGTATCTCCCCATAACCTTGGGAAATGAGAGAATGACCTTCTTCAAGCTGTGGCCATCCAATGGCGGAACCACCAGATATGACAGCAATTTGGACTCCAGTCTCTTCGTTGAGTTTTCAGCTGCAGCATTCCGCTTCGGCCACTCCCTCATCAACAGCCTCATCGCGTACTCGCCCTTGAACGCCACCAACGGCAGGAGGCTGCTCAGGGATGGGTTCTTCCAGCCTTTTGACCTGCGGCAGGGAATCATTGGCCCGCTCATGAGTGGAATCTCGAGTAGTCCAGCACAATGGTTTGACAGGAACTTGGTGCCGGATGTCACGAATTACCTGTACAGGTAAAGGAAATGCCAAACAGTTTTCTTTTATGGTTTTTAACATTCAGATGAATCCAGGATGACCTAGTTGGTACAGCGTTGGACTCTTACTCCTTAGGTTACGAGTTCGAAGCTCACCGGCAAAAATAATCCCCGAGTGTGTGGAGGCTGGCGCTCGTTAAATCTGTTCGTGGTCGCAAAGTCCTCCTTATCGAGAGTAATATCACTGGGGGTACAGGGTCAGAGGGGATCGTTCTCTGTTCCAGGTCTAAATTACGATATGAGATGTATGAATGAATTTGCATGAATGAAGTCCACCCCCTAAAAAGGGTTGTGACGTTTGTGTAGCTAAGTCGTACTCGCGACCATAGATGGCGCTACTTGTAAAACAAGAGACGTATATATCCGGCTTAAAATCTGCTGATGTATCAGTGGGGCTTGTCCATGGCAAGTGCTATAAGTAACAACAATATTCCGATAATGAATTTAATAGTTGTGGAAGGCTGTGATAGCCTAGATGGTAGGATTTGCATCCCTTTGGCTGCGAGTTCAAACCCTCCAGCTGAAGATTCTCCGCATGTGTGGTGGCTGGAACGCATTATGCTGTAGTTACTAAATGCTCCATGTCTAGGGTAATACCACCAGAGATACTGGGTCAGAGGTAATCATTTTCTGTTACAGATCTAAATTATGATCTGTGAATAAATGAATGAATGAAGTCCTCCCCGTAAAAAAAAATTGTGAAATATGTGAGCTAGAAGTCAGGCTTCTGCCATGGGGTTCTCAGGGGTCCATACTCTCAGAAACTGCTGCATCCAATCCATTATGCTATGCCTTGTTAATTTTTGCCTTTTTTTTTAAAAAAAAAATGTCGTTGTGATGTCGTCAGAAATATAATTTACACATTTAGATAAGAATTTTTTTTAATTCATTTTATGAATTCGCATAAATAGAAAAATATCTACTATAACTTTTGACAATCCTGAATACATTTTATGGTATAAAATAAGCAGATATCGATTTTAAATTATTGCCAGATTTTTCCAAATATGCAACATATATTTAAGAGGAATTTAAAATATTTTGGTTTATTAAAAGAAAAAATATTTTTTTAATTTCAATTCATGAATTTGTAAATTTGTTTAATATATTCCTTAATCTAGTTCAATTCTTTTAGAAATTTGGTACTTTTTCGTTAGTCGTAAGCAAGGGGAAATCACCAACATGATCATGTTCAATCGCCATGTGGGCTCAGTTAAACCAGTTGGTTTCAAACTCCCCTACATAAGAGTTTTACATTTCATAATATAGTAAAGAAAACATACTTGAGTATTAATCGCATTCAAGAATTGTATAACACAAACCAGAAAATAAATAATAGATAAACCGAATATATACATCTGACATAATATTTTTGACCAATTGAACTACAATTAAATTCATAGGATGACATTTAGGTACTATTTATTTAAATCAATGAACTTTTTGAGTTATTGCATTTACATACATGAAAATATAGAAAGTGACGAATGGGCAACCACCTGGTACAAAATTTGAAATCAAAATACCAAAAGAATTCTCTTTTAATGATGAAACTGTGAACCAAGTTTCATTTACAGTACTTGCAAGCATACAAAATCCTATTGATATTAGGTTAACAATTTATTTCAAGTGTATACTTTAAATGTTAAGTTTGTGAGCAAAATTTTATCTATCTAGATGTTTAGGATTTTGTAATGATCGAGTTCTACTTTATTTGAATAGCACCCTTTGGAGGGGCACCTCCAAAGAAGAATAAGATTACTTCCGGCACGGTAGTTGGATCTCGCCACTCTGGAGGGTACACTTTTAGGTGAGGGTAGACTCCTCCCATCAATGACGGGACGTACTTCCTACGGGAAGGGTTGTCTGTGACCGGTGAGGGCTTGTGGGACTCAAACGCAGTTCCCGCCAGTTTTGTTGTAGGGGTAGTCCAGTCATTCAGCCTTATGATTTAAATCCATTTGTCTTCATTGTGTGTCGGAGAGTCTAGTATGACTTTACTTTGATAGCAGGATAAACATTTTCTCTGGCTCTAGCAAACAGTTTTCCTAAATTAGTTGCATTCGAAATTTGGCAAAAAATTACATATTTTATTTAAAAACCGCACCCAAATTTCATCAATCTCAAAGCGTTTTTGAATTGTTGTGTTCAGAAACAAAAAGAAATAATCCAAAATTTTTTTTTATCTAAATGAAGTTTGACGCTTAGAGAATCGTGATAATCTGTAATTCTAATTTTTTCCGTGTTTTTTATTATTACACTTCAATACAGCAAAATGAAAATAAAAAATCGAAAGAAAACCCATCACATTGTCACAAAATAAAAAATAACTGTAATTATTTACAAAATTAGATATTGGAAAATATATACATATAAAACTCTAAAATTGCAACTCTCATTCTAAAGGAACTGTTTCAGTTTACATTAACCATATTTAGTTTAATGGTTAATGTAACTGAACCATCAAAATATATAGCGAATTCGGATGACCCTAGGCCCGAACTTGCAAATCTGAGAGTTTGTAGCTGAGTAACATGACCACAATACAAAATCAATTGCATGTGTACCGTAAATATTATCTAGCTTCTAAAGCTTTCATCACATATTTTCCTACTAGTGAGTCGGTGGGGAGACAAACAATGTATTTGCTCCAAGCGTATGGCGAGCGTGTATGTGAATAGTTGCTGGAAATGTAGACTGATGCGTTTAATGCGCCTGACAACTTTTGCTGCCGATAGAGGACGCCACAAAGCTGAACGAAGCTTACTTATTCAAGGGCGCAGGTCACCATTATAGCGGATGTGATAGATGAATGGTAGGACCGAGTACAGAGCACTCAATCTGAGGATTTGTAGCCGAGTAACATGACCACAATGCAAAAGCAATTGCCTGTGTACTGTAGATGTTATCTGGCTTATAAAACTTTCAACACATATACATATGGTAAATATTAGTATACATTAGACTAAATACTATCCATCATATCCAGCTTTTTCATACTTACTGACAACATTACTGCTTGCCATCATGTTGGCTTGGCTATTCATATAGTCAACTGCTATAAACGCTTTTAAAATAGAACTGAAACGACATAAGAATGTGGTCAGGAAAGAAAGAACTAAATGTCATTATTAGCAAGTAAATTTGTTTTATTAGTAAAAGAAATTATGATGGATGCCTTTTTTCATTACTTTCTTTCAGAATCCGTGGAGATCAAAGTGGGCTTGATTTGGCTTCCATCAACATTCAAAGAGGAAGGGATCATGGATTGCCTCCGTACGTAGATATGGTGCATTTTTGCTCAGACAATTCCTTCAGAATCCAGCGTTTTGATAATTTAGTTAGAAACAAAATCATGACATACGAAAACATGCAACTACTGCAAAGGAATTACAGGTAATCTCATTTCTTTCCTACTAATCAATATATTGTACGATTACAGCTTTAAATATTTTAAGGATTATAAATATGGTTTTTATATTAGAAAACAAATCAATTTTTTTTCCTTGTAGGTAATTTGATCTTACGTTTTTTTTAATTTTTTTTATAGCTTCATTCTCTGAATCCTTTTCATTTGCTTTCGTGCATTCATATTTGTAGCAATTTTCTGAATAAACATACATGAATTAAATCGATTGAAAAGAACAATACAAGTATAAATTTTGCCAGTTTTGATATGCTTTTTTATGAATTGTCTTTATAATTCAGGCGTTTGTATTTTGTTTTTGTTTTTTCTCAAAGGCATTTTGGTTTTGATGGTAAATGTTTTTAGATTTAATTTATATAATCCTTTATTGTGTTTTTTCCATCAACTTAGATTATTAAAATTTTCTGAATAAACATAAATTAATTAAATCTATTTTAAAAGAGCAAAGCAAGTGTAAATTCCACCAGTTTTTCTACGCTTTTCTATGAATTATCTCTATTATAGGGGCATTTAATTTTTTCCCTTCAAAGACATTTTGATTTTTATCATGTCAGAACATGATGCTGTTTTAGGCATGAGGTTTTTAGCATCAACAAAAATACATAGGTAAAAAATTGAAATTTTGTTATCTGCATGAGCATCTCAAAAAATTAGCTTTTAACAACGTGTTGCCATTGCATTTACAAAAGCTCTGATTTTTAAAAAAATAAGTTAATGACTACAGGAAATAAAACCTAGAAAAATGTCATTTTGAGCACGTGATTAGATGAAATGAAATAAATAGGAAATGTGATATTTATTTAAATAACAAATGCGAGACACAGATTTTTTGACCATTTGCAACACTAAAGTTACTGATAATGCTCTTACTCAACTTCCATAGATTATTTAACAAAAAAATCGGCAACACTTATGGTTTTTATAACATCACTTTATTTCAACACTATAAGCACACGAGAACTTTGGCGTAGACGCTATTTCTATCATTCACCGTTATTACTTCAACTTGAATCTCAGTCGTTTTATAAAGAAAAATCAAAACAATTAAGACGAATTACACAGGATTTTATTTCAGTTATATTAACATCCCGTTTTAAAGTATCAAAAGGGCTGTTTTGAAAATAACATGAAAATTTTGAGACGCGGTCAGATAACGAGGGCAACACCTAAGCTTGAACCTTCTAAAACTCTCACGCCACACCAGCTTGAGGATGTTTAACCTCTACTGATAAATCTGTTTAGCGTGCACCAGATCCGTTTACATGACAGTTTCTCGGTGTTATCGGAATGCGAGATCTTACCACCACTGCACACAATTCATGAGAGTACGAAACCTACATGCTACTCCATCTCGAATGAAATCAATTGCCGAAAACGCTGAAAGTCCATCATCAAAAATAAGTACATATTTTGAAGATCCACAGCATGCATGCACAAATGGGTACTGTCACAGAAATTAAGAGAAATTGATATATATATATATATATATATATATATATATATATATATATAT
>JAOUZG010041316.1:3692828-3709142 GCA_026289955.1 Argiope argentata | reverse complement strand
TTCATGATTGCTTAGTAAAAAAAACTCTTATATTCCCTTTTTCACATAGACAAAGCTATTTCCTATCAGTTTAAGTCAGTTAATACAAAATATAGAAGCATTAAGCTACAGGTTTCAAACAGCGTTCGCATACGCATTGTATCGTACAATATATAAGTCGTCATCATATTTCAATGACACTGTAGTTAGAATTTTCAATGTTTATTGGGATAAGAGAAAAATATATTTCAGAGCCTTCTGAGACTCAAGAAACGTATAACAGAAGGCATTATTAAAAAAAATCAAAATCATTTATTGCAATTCTATTCTCCTTGGGTGGGAGGGAAGGCACCTCGAAATGAGTATGAGACACTTCCAGCACGGTAGTTGGATCTCACCAACCTGGACGGTACCCTAATAGATTTGGTTTGATTAGACTTCAAGTCGAAATTCACGTTTCATTCAATTACCCAGTGGAATAAATCAAAGCTCTTAACCTGTCAGAAATAAACTAGGGGCAACTAGTGAATTTTCACATTTTATATTAAACACAGCTAGCACATTCACACAGGAAGCGCACATGGGACCAAAAACACACAACTAGACATCACAGCGTACAAACCAAGACTACTCAATATCAACAAACCCAGAGGGGGGCACAGTGCTCTCATTCGGAAAAACTTGGACCTCATGGGAAAGGAAATAAAGTTTTAACATGAGTAGGCTCCTCCTACGATGGCAAGACGTACTTACTACCGGAAGGGTTGTACTATGGCCGGTGATGGCCCTTAGGAGTCAAACACAGTTTCCGCCAATGTTCCAATTGTGGTGATCTGATCATTCAGCTTTATGGTTTAAATCCTTGAGCCTGCGGGTGGTTCAGATAGTTTGGTATAACTTATTGCATTCTATTTTATCCTCAAATTAAAGTACTTTGAATTTCTGGAACATTTCTTGTTTTATCGGAAAATTCCTGTAATACCACTTATCACTTAACCATCGGAGACACCAATCATTGGTAGATTGTTATATTGAAGATTAACTTTCAAAGAGACTATTATTATATTATATTATATTAAGATTATTATCATAGTATATTATTTTGAAATTATTATAATGAGTGTATTTAATGAGTAATTTATATATAATGAAGAGTGAACTAATATTGAGAACTAATTCCTCTCCATTACATTTCCAATTCTCTACATACTGACATTCAACACATAATAAATATAACAGGGCAAACCATTAAAAAATTATTTTTTAATGAAAAATTATTGTTAAACAAATTTGGTAAACATCCTCGAAAAGGATATAAATTTTACTTAATAAATTTCCTATAAAAAATTGTGTGTGTGTTTGTGCAAGAAACGATGATGAAACTGGTGTTCGTTTTCGTAGCGATACAAGACCAAAAGGAATCAAAAATTTTCACTTCACTGGTTTACTATGATAGTTTGATAAGGATTTCTTTGATACTTGTCAATTTAGAATAGAGAAATTTAGGTATCTTTAAAATAATGTCGTAAACATTAGGGACTTTTATTCCTTCTCTCAGAGCTCGAGAAAATACAGAAGTAAGTATTTTTATCGATGGCGTGTAGTATTAATTAAATAAAAAATGGATCAGGTTCAGGAAATAAGCGAAGATTTTAACATGAAGTTAATATGCATTAACTTAAGATAAAAGTTAGGAAATTAACTAATACTTAAATTAGACTAAAAGATATCACTACATATATATGCTTTATAATTGTCATTTCTTGTAGCAAATTATAGTTGTGCTCCGGTTTTATAAACAAAATATTGATAAAGATGGAACTTAGGGACATTAGGCTTATAATTCTTAACTAATTTTAAACAATTAGTCAAGAAATAACACAAACAATGTAGTTCATAGTTATGTTCACTATACCATTGGGATGTCATATATTTCAATAAATTACCAAACAGCTATTTCGATCAAATTAATAGTACATGATTTTAGTTTTGAGTTCTTTCCTATTTAGTACATGACTTTTGTTTCGATTTCTTTCCTATTTAGCACACGACTTCTGTTTCGAATTCCTTCCTATTTAGTGCATGATCTTTGTTTTGAATTTCCTCCTATTTAGTACATGACTTTAGTTTTGAATTCCCTTTTATTTTTTACGTGATCTTTGTTTTGAATTCTCTCCTATTTAGTATATGACTTTTGTTTTGAATTTCTACCTATTTAATACATGACTTTTGTTTCGAATTCCCTCCTAGTTAGTATATGACTTTTGTTTTGAATTCCCTCCTATTTAGTACATGACTTTTGTTTTGAGCTCATTCCTATTTAGTACATTATTTTGAATTTCTTGGTATTTATAACATGACTTTTGTTTTGAATTTCCTCCTATTTAATTCATGACTTTTGTTTTAAATTCCCTCCTATTTAGTGCATGATCTTTGTTTTGAATTTCCTCCTATTTAATACATGACTTTTGTTTCGAATTCCCTCCTAGTTAGTATATGACATTTGTTTTGAATTCTCTCCTATTTAGTACATGACTTTTGTTTTGAGCTCATTCCTATTTAATACATTATTTTGAATTTCTTGGTATTTATAACATGACTTTTGTTTTGAATTTCCTCCTATTTAATTCGTGACTTTTGTTTTAAATTCCCTCCTATTTAGTGCATGACTTTTTTCCCCTCCTATTCAGGGATGTAAGAGACATAGATTTGTGGACTGGTATCCTCAGTGAGATTTACAACGATGGAGCCGTTGTTGGACCAACAGCCACATGCGTCATTGGACTCCAGTTCAATAGGCTTAAGTACGGTGACAGATTCTACTTCGAGCATAGGAATCAAGTCGGGTCATTCACTTACCGTAAGTAATAACACGTTATTTAGTTTCAATGTAATTAATTTATAAAAAGGAAGCTTAAACGTAACGCATTAACTCTATTCTTCAATGATGCTGGATACAAATATTGAACAATATCGATGGGATTTGACAGCAACCTCTTGAACTAATTTAAAACCTGTTTTACACTCTGCCATTTATAAGACCGCCAATAGACAGTGCATGCCTAGAAAGACGGGAAAAGGCTGTTTAGTTTATGGCAAGTAATTGTCCTGACTGGATAACAACATTCTCCTATTTTGTTTTTTATAGCGCACGCGTTTGTAGAATTGGGGCGGGAGGGTAACAATTGATTGCGCGTCAAATATTAATTCTGACATTTTTGCTCTTTGCTCTTTCTGGTGCCAGTTTATTTATTTATTTTTTTCATTTTTATTTTATCTTATTTTATTGCCATTTTTTCCTAAAGTTCTCCACATTTAGGTATGTTTACCCTTTTTTATCATGTTTTTTTTTGTGTAAATATCCGTTATTTTAATACAATGTGATGTAAAAAAGAAAAATTCAGGGACATCAAAAGGCAATTTATAGCCAAGCATGGAATGCCTGAATATACCTAAAATGAAATTGTGGCAAACATCAACCAATCCCTTTCTGCAAGCGCAAAATAAAATACAATACTTAAACCGCTTATTAAGATAGCTGTTACTAATTTTATAGCATTTATTATGCGGATTCCCGAGATTTTGTATGCCTCCCTTAGCAAAAAAATACCACCTTCGATAATGAAGGCGTTAACTGGGAATTTCAGGAATATGTGTTGACAACATAACGGCGTGTTTTCATTTCTCGTTAATCATTTTCAACAAATTGTCATCAATAGATCAATTATCAACATCAATCTTCGTAAACCCTTACCAATCAGAGACCACCACCCAATTCTTTTTCCAGCTTGAGCATTTCACATCCTTAATTGAAATTTCGTGTCTATCTCCCTAAATCGAATTTCTCATCACATTTTGTTCATAAGCTTCACAAATTTATTTGAAAATTTCAATCGGTTGGATGTTTAATTCTTTTACACATTTTAAGCTCTCAACATGCAGTCGATATAATACTCATTGGTATACAAATGCCTTCTGATGCTCAACACTGAGTTAGTTAAAAGAGTGTGCATGCGTCAAATCTCAGTCTTTCGGAAATTCCACAGTATAAGTTGAAAACGGAATTAAATTTCTGTATACCCATTGTAAAATCTTTCTTAATTTAAACTATAATGAAGCTGTATTAACATGAAATTAAAATTACTATATCTTAAAATTGGCTTAAAAAACATAATATGCAAATTGTATGCAAAAAATTACAAAGTGTAATGTTTGAGTATTAATAAATAAACGCAATGCGTGGATATTAATATGTAAAATCTGGTTTTAAAGTAACTTGAGGATTATTTTGCGACGAGCCTTTTAAATATTTGCCACTGAAGTTTTCCTTAACTACATATATCGTCATTTCAAACGCTGAATTATAAGAATAAGGAATTTATCTGATATTCTGAATATTTTCACACATAGTAAGAATATTAGTTTGAACTACTTTTTTAAATTTTGAAATAACATTTCAAATTTTTATTTTTAACAAAGTAACAAAATTTTTTTTAGGGATTGCAGTAAATTCAGATTTCTTGCTGAATCTCCTCCATCCAAACATCAAAAATTTGGAAAGATGGAGCTTGCAAGGCTTGCACAATTATGTTGCCACCACTTTTGTCTTATAAATTTAAACAAGCAGTTCTTATATTGATTGTTAATCTTTCTGTTTCAAACATCCTCAATTAATCCCATATTGAACTAGACTGGAAATCAGACAGTTGCATTTCAAATTCTTCAGTTTCTTATCAATCGAAGAGGAATAAGCTCAGTTGTTATTGTTACTATTGGCACTTGCTTTGGACAAGCCCGCTGATACATTAGCGGTCCAACAACCCTTTATCCAGACAAAAAAAATCCATAGCATAATTAAATTTATAAGTGGAAATAGAAATCTGTTCTCATCTTCCTAGTCATCATCAAGTCTCATTCTCACAAAGACTGAGGATAAAAACAAGCAGTTTCTTATTATACACTTTGATCAAGTAGAATTTCCAATGCAGGAGGTAAGAAAAATGACTTTATCAAAAATAAACTAGACCGGAAACCATCAGTTTCATTTCAAATTCTTCAATTCCCGACCAATCGAAGTAGGATATGCTCAATTTATCAGATGAAGTCGCATACAAACCGTAAAATTCAAAACGTTTTGATTAGGGGCGTGCCCAAAATATTGTATGGCGTGCCGATTGGTTTGCCATCCGTGATCCGTATCATATCATTTTCTAATCTAATTGTAATAAATATTACTCTAAATTGCCTGTAATTATGTTTAATATTGCCTGACTAATACGTTATTTGATTTCCTTACTTGAAAACAGAACAAATGCAAGAGTTAAGAAAAATGACTTTAGCGAAAATCATCTGTTTGAACACTGAAGTGAAAACGATGCCACTAAACGCGATGCTGTTCAATGACAGAAAGTAAGTATCGAACAATTTTTGAACATCTATTTTATTAAAACAGGTTTAATTTCATAGCAAAAATGTAATTATTTTTCTTAAAGCTCTAGAAAGGAATCGCATTGGGGGCACTTTTGGAGAAATTACGACAAGTCCAGCTATAGAAGAAAGATGTAAAAAAATTACCTCCATTTAGCTTTTAACTGTTGCCCTTTTCTTCTTTCTTAATGTAGCTTTTTCAATTGACGTCGCAGGACATGCAATTGCACCTCTAATTTATCAGTTATCTGCACGCTATCAAGCTATTCTGAGACGTCACTTCCTTTCTCTTCTCCAGCTATGCATTGGATCCCAATTTATGCAACTAATTTGATGTATGAGGCCAAAATCTATTCCATTGGAATACTTTTTTTTCATTTTCTGCTAAATCTCTTACACGTATTGTACTTTCTGCAAATATTCAATAGCATTTGTATGGATACCTCATTATTTGTTTATTGTTTTTTATGGCAGTTGCCATGGGGCTTACTCTGTGTCTCTTGTTTTGTAGTGGCGCCAAATATGCTCAAGAATACAACGTTACTACTCACTCATCACATTCTCTTGCACGCCCCCTTTTTAAAGGGGAGAGGCACATTCACACACCTCATAGATAGAACACAGAAGAACAACCATGCTCGAACCGGAATTTGAACCCGGGACGCCCTGATCATGGGGAAAGCGCCCTACTCCTATGCTAGGACACCGGCCATTATTTGTAACTCAACTAAATTGAAAAACTTTCAGAATAGTCGAGTTTATAATTATATTGGTCAATTTGGTTAAGGTTTATCATCGTAGAGGAGTATAGCTATGAATTCCGTTTTCTAGAGGTATTTTTGATATGCGTTATTCACAATTGATGCACCGATGTTCAGCAATAAATTACACATCGTTGGCTGCTGAAAGCTTTCTATACTTTTCTCTAAACTCAAGACACAACTGTTAGTGGATCACTTTGCCTGCCTTTCTTGCAAAAATCTAGCTTAACGGACATTAGTCTCAGGCTTTTTTTTCCGGAGTGCTTATCTAATTTCTTCAAATATTTTTTTAATTAAAGGAGGGTGCTGTAATCAACTGACGTCTTCTTCAGTGCTTCTAATACTTAGATCGACATCCTCAACCTCTTCACCTCTTTTTTCCCAGAAGTCATTTTATTTCTCTTTTTATACACCAGATGGCAGCAATAGTAATTGGAGATTATTTTCAACCGGGTGGTAACACTAATGGAATAGAATATGTGTACTTATGATGTGCATTTTGCTATCTTAGCCCAGAGTCCGGCCAGTTATTTCGTTACACGTGGCCGAGTTGAATACGCGTGGTGTGTGTTCTGTGTTAAAATATATATATATTTTTAAAATTGCGTTCAATATGGAGTGCAAAGTTTGATGTTCTAGAAGAGACGAAAAAAATGAAAGATGTAGAATGGACACTCTGTACTTCTGTCCAGATTGTGAAGTTGGTCTCTGTATTTCAGGCTCTGAAATTTACCTCACCAGAAAAATTAACTAATCTTTATTTATATTAGACGTAAGATTAACAAAATTTTCTTTTAATGTTTAAAGGATGTATTTCTTAAATTTTCTCTCCTTGCTAGAAAACGAACATTCAATCAAAAAAAGCCTAAATGTTGGTTTTTCATAAATTTTTAACTTTTTTTAATTTTAAACCAAAAAATATCGGAAATTAAAAGTGTAATGCATATATTGTTTTAGCATTTATTTTTATATAATTTTCTTAAATAAAAAATAGACACTTTTATGACCATTTTCTTCAAAATTATTCGATTCTTAAGGGGTTAATTAAGTTTGATTAGTCACTGCTTTGGAATGAAAGTAATAGACCATGTGTCCAAGGCCCGACTTAGCTTAGTTGGGCCAGGGGCAAAAACTTCTTTGGTTCTCAACTCTCTCTTTCACTACTTTAGTAATGAAAAACATTCATTAAAGAAAAAACGTAAAATGAAATTTCTATTCGATTTGGGCTCCCACATAAGTGCGGGCCCCGAGCAACTGCCCCGTATGCCCTGCCTCTATGTGTCGTAATCGATACCACGATTGTTAATAAAGGGTGGAAAGGGTGGAAAAAGTGATTTTGGAAATGAGGCCATTCACTTTCTGTGTGTAAATTTGATTTAGTATACAGTATTCCCACTAAAGTCTCTTGTCGCCCTTTTAACTTCGGGGCGGCATTACTACATTCATAGAAGAGGCATCTAAAGCAACCATGCACTTCTGAATGAAATCGACTATGGTGCCACATAGTGAAACTCCGAGGAGTTAGCATTCCTACCTCGAAAACAGAAAGAGAAAGGAAAAGAAAATTGATTTGGGGGAGTTAAAGGTCTTCATATTAATGTCCACTAGTTGCATTTTCATACTAAATTGATGATGTGGTACCAGTTTCTAAACATCATTTGGGATGCCCAAACTTAAAATGAAAAGTGAAGCGCATCTTTCTGAAAAAATATTAGATGGTAGATTGGCATTTATAATTCTTTCTTGAGAAAGTAACAAAGATTATATATATGATTGAAGACAATTAGTAATATAAATGTAAGGCCGAATTTCCATTGAAAATGCAGCTGAGAAAATTTGTTCTTCGTTCAGGATCGGGAATTAAATGACTCGGGATTCATTGACTTACCCAGCTGTTTCAACATGCTGGAAGTTTATGTTATTTTCTGACACCTTAACAGCTGAAAATCTGTAATGTATGATTGGAATGAAATCACTCATTTACATTTTAACATAAAATAATTGGAATTAACCAGCAATATCTTTTAATTAATTTTTATTGAACATGCACATAATAATGAAGAGTATTATACAAAATCACAGTTTCATCAAGTTTCCATTTTGGATTATCTTATCTGAATATTCACAAAACTACACGATTTCTTATATCAGATATCCCGAACAGAAATTAATACCGCTATTGGTATTCTATTTTATTTCTCGATTTTAATTTTAGGAAATAATAAGTTCTTCGAGTTTGAATACCTCTTTTGAAAAATAACTTTGTTAGACTATGAAACATGTTTGAAACTTTTTCCAAACTGGAATAATCATGTACTTAAATGCTACATTGTTGAATACTTTCATACTTCTGCATAGCTCATAAAGTTTATTTTTAAATTCGAAACATTACATAATAAGTAAGCTGACTTACTAAACTGTCCTTTACAAGTAGGCATTAGTGTTGTGTTTTTGTCTTTAATCTGCATACACATCTGGAATTCATAGAATGGAAATTGAGATATATTTTCATTGACAGGTACCATTATTAATCCAAACCTTGTCTGTCCTTGTAAAACTGTCCTTTAAGTCTTTTAATGATTTTTCTTAGCTGAGGTTTCCTTTATGAGATATATTGAGCATCAAAGACTGAGAAAATTATAAAAAGTATTAGCAAAACAAACACTAATTCATTCTCTATAATCGTAATATTGTTGGTAATGAATTTCAGTTTTAGAAATATCAGTTTTGGGCCTCCTGTTACAGTCGATTCTAGCGGCTCTACAATATTTTTATCTGAATTCCGCCGGCAAACAACCTCGCTCTTATCTTCAATATTACCATACCCAAGAGTCATAATTAACATTCTTTCGTAATGTTTTAGTTACTTCTTGGAATGATTACTCTTTTTCCATAAGCAATACACCGATTCCCAAAGACATACTGGTCTTTTAACTTTTGAAAATTTTCCTTTTGTTATAATGCCATGAAGATGAACCCAATTCTTCCTCTTTTACTGCTTCCTGTAGTAACTCTCTTGAAGTAACAAACAGGGGTTTAATCAGTGTCATCTAGAATAATATGAATTATTGGTATTTACATATCAAGCAGTCGACCTTTATCACCAAATTTTTAGACTTCGCCAACCAGTTGTTAAACCGCCAATAATGGCAAACATTTTTAAAATTGTGAAACCCTTAAATGTCGTCCGCCATTTTGTTGGTTTCGCAGAAGATCATCCAGCGCTTTTTCTGTTTTGATTTTTTTGACTCGTTAAAAGGATTAAAATTTTTAAATTGTCTGCCAACGAAAAAGATGCAGTGACATATTTCCAAAATTATGGAATTATTCCATCTAAAAATGCGTGTTTGAATGGACGTAAGATGAGTTTATAAATGAAAACGGACAAACAACGTTGATGTAATGTATCAAAAAGTTCTGACTACCTAAGTAAATTGGCTCTAGGTGGTTGGCGGCCGTTGGCATATCGACGATCTAATACGTAAGTAAGGAATTATTTCCATTTATCTCCAAATTTGACGATTGGGAAGTTAATTTGGCATTTCTTTGATATATATTCCTTTAAAAATTCTTTTTTTAAGGATATTTTTCTAACTGCCTTCAAAGTGAACCAATCCAAGCCAACTTTTTAAAGTCATTAAAGATAGTTAGTGCCCAAGAATTGCATTCAAACTTTCTTAAACAAGTTATAAATTCTTATTCAAACTTCATTTCTTATATCCGTCCTTTATAAAGATGTAATGTATAAAAATCAACGAATCACCCTTAGAAACTCGGAAAACTACATTTGTTGGCTATCTTTGTTCTCCTGTAGTTTATTTTGAAATAACTGAAGCTTATTGCACTGACAACTTCCATAGTTAATTCCATAATGTGATTTTTTCCCTAGTTTTCAAACTAATAATTACTGAATTCCTTTCAGTTTTTTTTTCTTGTAAAGCAAATTCCTTTACCTTTAATCCAAATGATAGAATTTCGTTTTTGTCCTCATCCCTATCATTTAAACTAACCTGCTTTGCTGTTTTGGTTTATCCTAATCTTGCCAGCAACTAACATGGTGCTTCAATGTGCCCGGTTTTTGAAAGCAAATATTTTCTTGTTGATAAATTTGCATTTCTCTTTAACAACTTCCATATTGTGCAGCAGCAGAAACATAATAGTGTCTTTTGCTTTATAGCAAAATTAGAATTTTTTTTGTTCATTTGTATTTTTTGTATGTATTGTCATTTTCTCTTGTCCTATAATATAAATTATCTATTTAAAAATATTTCCATTACTACTATCATATGTAAAGCGTTTTCGTGATCACTGTTACGTTCTTCAAATATGCCATTTAGTCCTGTTTTATCAAGTAAACAATTTATAATAATCGCTTAGTTTAATATTCATCATATTGTTTTAATAATTTCAGTTTACTATAAGTAATTTGAATTCTGCAATATACAGGGTGATTCAAAACTTATAATTCGAATTTCTTGATGTGGAAGGAAATATGTCAGGAAATCAATTTCATATAGGGAAGTTTGCCCACTAACGTCATCTGCATAGACAAAATGGACATTTGAAGGACAAGGAAATAGTTTATTATACTATCATATGTACAGTTAAGTGGTAACGAATGTGACATTAATTCCCACAAGGTCAAGTACATTGAACGAATTTGAAATTGCAACCATTTACACGAATACAGTTGCATTGATCGCCAAACATTTTCCCTAACCCCTAGTGCATGACGGACTATTCATGAAACAAGGGCCATCTCACTGTCGACAAGGGTTTCGTATACATGGTCTTTCATGGGCCAGGAAAAAAAAGTAATCAATGGGAGATAAGTCAGGTATACTGGGTGGTAAAGTGATCAATCAATTTCTGCCGATCCATTGAGCTCCAAATGTTCGGTTCAGGTAATTACAAGCAACAATTATGCTATGACCCGGAGCTTTGTCATGTTGATACCACATAATTTAATGGATATGTTTCAAGTATTCTCCGTGATATGCCAAACATTTCTGAAAATGTTCAGTGATCGATGGAATGGCCTGTGAATATCATGTTCTTGAAATTCCTCTCAATTTTCAGCAACTACAGGTATCAAATGCACTTAACCTTTTTGGAATAATGTTCATATTCGTTACCACTTAACTTTGCCAGCGTCCTGGTATCGAGGTAGAGCAATATCCTCATCCTGGGTCCGAGTCCCGTTATTTGCGTTATATTGTTATTTTGTATATTAGCTGTGAGGTATATGAATGTGCCCCTCCCCCTGTAAAAAGGTTCTGTGCAAGCGAATGTAATGAGTGTGTAGCTAAAACGTACTCTTGCCCCTAGTTGGCGCTACTTGAAACAAGATAAGCACATTCAGCTAAAAATCACTGTTTATATCAGCGAGTTTGTCCATGCTAAGTGCCATTAGTAACAACTTTACTCTTTCCCTGAATTTACTTCACTTATCAATTTTGCCCGTGCCAGTGAAGTTTAAGGACATACATCCCTATGTTAAATTGATTTCCTGGGATATTATCAACTTAGAGACGAAATTTTAGTTGATAAGTTTTGAATCACCCTGTATATGTTCATATTTATCCTTTAATTTCTTTTTAATTTAAGACCTTTCAGCAAACAGGCACGATTGAAAGCTAATGTGTCTGATATTCCTTGACTTTATCTTCCATATATTCTGACATTTTTTCAGGAGGAATATCGGGAACAAGCACATTTTTTTTATCTATTGATACAGCTCCATATTCAAAAAAAAATAAAAACTTATATTCTGCTGTATCTTTTTTTTAATTTTAAGCATCGTATGAAATCTTTTAGTTGAATGTATCTTTTGAAATCGTTCAAAATTTTATTTACTTTGAACGATTCCAAAGTATAATTTCGAAAAATTTTCAAGCTAAATTAATTATTTTTCAAGAAGAATTTTTTAAAAAAAATAAACTTATAACCTAAATTAGAAAGAAATTTTATTTTTAATTTGTATTAATTATTTTTAATTTTTTTAAAAATTAATTTTTTTAATTATTTAAAATAAAATCTTATTTAATTTAGGACAAGCTGTCGAAATTCTTGATCTCTCTTGAATGATCTTATTTGAGCAATAACGATCTTTAAGCATTGCACTTATTTGAACAATTACAATTTTTAAGCATTACAATCTTAAGCACGGAATATCATTTCGTTATGATATACTTCGGGTTTTCGGATAAAATGTAATTTAGTTTAGTTATATTAACGTTCCGCTTTAAACCAACACTAGGACTATTTCGGGTTCTTAATTTTTAACCTATGTCGGATGACGGGGACGACATCTGAGCTGGCATCCCCTTTCCAAACTTCCACACCACACCAGTGGGAGGATGTTTGTTCCGAAGGATTTAACGTGTAGCAAACAGGCTTAACAATACATCTTCACTCGAGTCGGGGTGTGGAACCTGAAATCCTTTCGGTTCCAAAGCTGAGGTCTTATCACAAGGCCACCCCGGACTATTTTGAGGAAATGAATCTGTAATCCAATAATACAAAATTTTGTTTTTAATTGGAATATTTCGTTGCAGCTCGAATTTATGAACTGAATTACAGATTCGTCATTTAATGCGACAGATATATATATAAAAGATTTTATGTAAAATTTCTTGATTAGAAATGATGCTATTAATATTGTGCAAGCATTTGATTGTTTTTTCCTTTCTAGTAATCCTTTGATATACTGCAATTATGCAAAAGGCGTTGATCTGTCTTATTGGAGAGAGTAAAATGTTCAGAAAATGCTGTTGGTAAAACGATTTGTATTAAGAATTTTTTTTATAGTGATTGAAATATTTCTTAAATAATTTAGTTTTGTAAATTTGTATGCATTTGTAAAATAAAACAAAATTGTTTTAATAAAAAGGAATTGGAGTTCTATTTTTGATCAAAGTGAAAATTGTGTGTGTGTGTATGTGTGTGCGCGCGTGCGCGCGAGTGCGTGCGTTTTCCTTCATTTAAAAGGATGATACTGCGATCATTTACTGGACAAAATAATATATATTTATAGAATTAAATTTGTTTCCACAACATTTTGAATGGATTTTGAAAATTTTTGATTTTAATTTTTTTATTCAATACACAAATAAAGATTAGATAAATATTTCATTTGTTCACTTAATAAAACCTATCGCACAGAAGAGAGAAAATGGCTAAATAATTACAATAAAATATTCTTTAGATTTTTTTAAAATATCCAAATCACATACATAATATAAAATTGGTGATTTTTTTATTGCTAAATTCCATTTGTTTTTCACGATATATAATTTTTCATTGTTTTCACTATTCTTGAAAGGATTATTATTCATTTTACTATTCTTAGAAGGATTTAAAATGTAACCTGTAATGACCTTTAATTTTTCCACACGGATGACACGGCATATCGTTCCTGTAATTGACCTTGTGAGAAGCATGGAGTTTGCAAATGAATGCCAGACACTTATAAAGTTTGGCCCTGAGATTTGATGGTCATCATTGTAAAAGCCAATTTTAAAGGAAATTCCAACCTCTTGAAACAAAATGGCATTTTTTAAAATTATAAGTACACAGGTCTCCACATGCACGCACACACACACAATTAAAACACTGTCTCCTTTTAGCAGCCTCCTGTAATAATGGTAGCTTTTATAATATTACCGACATGCCCTGTGATACGAAGCGTAGTCTGGGTGCATCAAGATTTCAGATCAGTAAAGCTGGAATGCCAACTATTCAGCTTAACTTTAACGCCAGTTGGGGTAACGCAATGCAGATTAGAAACTTTTAATTTCCTTTTTTAAGTTTTATTTTAATTCAAAAGTACTTCAAAAAGAATCTAAAAGATCGATTAATTAACAATGCTTAGTTTTAAACGCATCAAACTCTAAGAAAATAAACAGATATCTTTTGAAATACTCGTTCGAAAACATGTTAAGCCTAACCTCATTAGCGAGGGGAAAAAACAAACTGAAATCTAACTCATATGGAGATGGCGAGAAAGTTAGTTTTTAATTAATAAAAAATTAACCACCAATTAATTGGAATAAAGGAATAAATAGTAGATTATGTTCTATTCTAGACTATAATATATTCATGTGCTAAATTTCATCCAATTTCGTTCAGCTTTTCTGGCGAGATTGACTAACATCATCCCTCCATTCATCCAAACTTTCACATTTATAATAGTAGGATAGATATACTATCTCTCTGAGTGCGTTTCTGTTTGTGTTCTGATTATGAAAGTAATTAAAACTGCTTTATATATAAATGTTCTAAATACATTAGTATGCCGAATCGAATCAAAAATTTTGTGATTTTATCTGTTGAGGGGAAAAGTGGTATATAAGACTTATAACTAAGAACAAACTTTAAAAATTGCGATAAATTTTTAATTACTTAATTTTAGATTTTCTTTTACATTGTTTAGCAGCCGGGTCTTATTTGGTCGTGGAATGCTTTTTAACAGTAGGAGAAATTGTAATTTTCTCTTTTAATTGGTTTTGTGATCTCTCAGATGCATTTCTAGAATTAAAAAAAAAATACTAGGATGTTATTTATTTATTAACGCTCGTAGTTTTGTAATTCAATACATTAGGCATTACAAAACATTAACTTTGAACTTGAAGGTAATGTTAATATTCCACTAAGATAAATTGCTGTTCTTAAAACTGAACATATGTAGCATTTCTAACAAGCAGATTTTAAGAATCTCATCAGCTCCTTCAAAATCTCCAGCAATTCAACTAACCGACTCTTACCTATTTGATAATGATCAAGATGTGGCGCCATCTCTTGGAAGAAAGAAGTATGAACTGTTGGATTGTATTTTTTTTTGTTAATATTATTATTGCTGTTACTAATCCGAATGATTTTTAATTATCAAATTGGCTTGTAGGTGAAAGCAATTATGTTTTGTTTATGGATGAAGGATTGTGAAGTTTTTTGCAACCTCTTCATGAAGCTACGCATTCGATAACAATTAATGCATTTAGTAATTCGATTCTTTCTGATGCGGAAGTTTGTAATATTATATGGTTATTCCGACATAACATAACATCTGTAATCTCTTCCGCAGGCGGCTATTATTTGATGAAAACAATACCAATTCATCACTGTCAGAAGTCGCTAATGCTGATAAGATTTCAGTTTTTGTTTAGAGGAAAGACATGGGATTATCTATTTATGAATTTTTTTTATTATTATTTCTTTTGATATGCTGACGAGAGACATTTTTCTTATCATAAACGCTAGTGTTTTTAGTTCTTTGTTGTTTTCATTACAATGCTTCTTTTAAGAGGAAGTTTCTTTATTCTAACTCTTTTCTAATTTCCTATGAATTGCTAAATATAGGTAAGCATTTTGTAACAATTTTTTAGACGAATAGCAACTCACAGGGAATTATGTTTTAGTCGTTTTTCTCAAAAAAAGATTTTTAATCCATTCTATATCCATCTGTATTGTTCTCAGTATTTAATGGATTAATACATGCAGTTGTAAAAAAATATGAACATTTTTTTTTGTCTTTTTAAGGATGGTTGTATTTTTGCGTTTATTTTCTAGATAAACCGTAAAAGTTTTATTTGTTCTTCGCTTTATCTTGCATTTTAATAAATAGGTTTTGAAATTTAAGTCTTAGTAGAAAATTTGCGGTTACGAAAAAAAAATGATAGCTATTTTTTTTTCCTGCGTATCTAACACTAGGGTTCATACTATAATGCATGATGCTTTTACTTCAATTTCTTACTCTTCATATGTAATTTATTCCAACATAAAATTGAAGCGTTAATATTGAATTATATTATGTGACCTTGTCTTCTACCAACTAGTTCTAGTGCGCTGAGTTTAAATATTCAATAATAATAGATATTTAAAAAAAATTGTATAAAATCAGAAAGCAAAGATTCATTATGAAACTGCTGATGAATTTTGAATTATTAATTTAATTTTCATTTATAGTTTATTTTTCTTAGTTCTTTCGTTGTTTCATTTTTTTAAATAATAGCAAAATATGATATAAATATTTAATAAAATAATTTAAATAATTCCAAAATTTGTAGACAGAATGAAATTAATGATTATTAATCATAAAAAATAAATTTTAAATTGATAAAATTATATATATATATATATATATATATAT
>JAOUZG010041316.1:3623536-3651290 GCA_026289955.1 Argiope argentata | reverse complement strand
TAACTGTCGTACTCTAGTCGTAACCTCTAATTCGTAACAGTCGTACTTTTTTTCTGCGGAATTTGTCTTCCTCGGCATGTAGTAAACTGGGTGTAATTTTCCATTGTCGTCTTCTTGTAATAAAATTACGCCGTACCCTTGTTTACAAGCGTCTGTATGCAGTTCTGTTCTTCCTCCAAACTTGTAAATATGCAAAAGTGGGCCTTCAGACATGATTTTCTTCAATTTATCAAATGCTTCTTTTTGTTGAGTACCAAAAACAAAGTGGTTTCTTTTCTAGTTAAATCGCTAAGTGGTTTAGCTATTTTTGAATAGTCCTTGATATATTTAAGGAAATACCCGGTTAAACCAAGAAGACTTTGTACTTGTTTTATCGTTGTTGGTTCTGGGAATTTTCGGACAGCCAGTGTCTTTGCGATAGATGGTTTAATAATTCCACTTTCCACAATGTGACCTAGAAATTCGATTTTCTTTTTTAAGAATTGGCATTTCTTGAATTTCATTTCTAATCCGTATTTCTTTGCAACTTCGAACACAATTTTAAGTTTTTCTAGAAATTCTTTCTCGTTTTTCGTTGGAATTACGAGATCATCTAAATAAGTAATTACAATTTCTTTGCGGGTAAAATCTTTAAATATACTCGATACATAGTGTTGAAAAACTCCAGGATTTGTAGTTATTCCAAAAGGAACTTTATTAAATTCATATTGTCCGTCTGGGACAGTAAAAGACGTATACCTTCTACTATCTTCGTCAACATCGACGTGGAAGAAGCCATTACGTAAATCCAACGTAGAAAATACTTTTGCTTCTTGTAAAGTGTCCAAAACGTAAAGGAAATTTATCTTTTACGAGCTTCTGGTTTAACTTTCTGTAATCAACACACAATCTTGAAGATCCATCTTTCTTTTTTACAATTACAATTGTACTTGCGTATTCTGATAAACTCTAACGTATAATGCCTCCGTTAAGCCATTCTTCTATCTGCTTATTTACTTCCTGTCTTTCTGTGAAAACAAGTCGACGAGATGGTTCACAGACTGGTTCTTCGTCTTTCAGGATAATTTTCATTGTAACATCGGTAGATGCCGTTTTTTCTGGCTTGTATTCTTGTATTAATGCTTCAAGTTCCTTCTTGAATTCATGATTTTCAATATGGCGCAGATCTAGTTCTTCTTGAATATTTTCAGCGGATATTTGCATGAGCAATACTTGATTCTCATATTTGTGGAATTGAACTTCTTCTTTGGTGAAACTTATCGATGCTTGCTCTAAAATATCTGATCCAATAACTGCTTCGAATTTTAATTTGTCAGTAGGTACAACATGTCAAGTTAATAAGTAATTTTCGTCGTCCATTTCAAATTCATGTCCAAATGAATCTATCGTTGTAACTTATGCTTCGCCAAAGCCTGTGAGAAGCCTTTTATTCTGAGATAATTTGGTAGGATCCATTATTCTTCTGCTTGTGTTTTCTCGTAGCAAACTTACAGTATTACCACTATCTATAAGTGCCGTGATTTTCGTCTTTCCGAAAATTATTGCTTTAGTACGCAAACCTTCTTTAACGATGAGAGTGAACGTTCCCTTTGATTCATTTATCTCTTTTTTGGCATTTGGTTTGTTCGTGGTGAACGTATTTACTTCCTTTGGTGGTTCTCTGAATTTCTGGGACTTTGAATAATTCGTCCGAGCATGTTTGGAAGCATTGTAATTCGAGTGTTTCTCGTAATTTTTCTTGTAAAATCCCTTCTGTGAGCTGTCTTGAATTCTTTGACGAGTTTCATACCTAGTGAAAAGAATATCAAGATGTTTGTTGTAGTTTGTTCATTCTGGAAACCTTATCTGTTCTGTTGTACTCGAATCTTCTCGGTGCTTCATATCTGTGATATTTTTCAATGGGTTTGAATTCTTGTTTTTTAACAAATGGACTTCTCACTTTTTGTTTGAAAGTTCTTTTAACATCTTCAAACTCTTCTAATTTTTCCACTAATTGGGCGGGAGAAATCATATTAGGCCATTCATCAAGGTAATATCCCTTGAATTCAAAAGGCGTTTTTCGTTTAAGCTGATCTGTTATTACTAAATCTGACAATTTCTCGAAAGTATCTATCTTTAACCCATTTATCCAACCGTTGAAATAAGTATTTAGTTCATGGTAAAAATCAGTCCATGTTCTTTCAGGTGCCTTTTGATGAGTGACAAATAACTGCCGAAATATTTCCGGAGTTAGTTTAAAACATTTCAGCAGTAAGTCTTTAACTTGTTCGTAACAGTTAGTTTTGTCATCCGGCTCTCTGGCAATGATTTCAGATACTTTCGGCGGTAGTAAACCTAATAGATGATAACCCTAATTTTCTTGATAAATATTCAATCTTTGGGCTTGACGTTCTAATAATTTTAGATAAAGACTGATATCTTCTTTTAAGTCGAAGCGATGTAGAAATTTTAATATTTCTTTGATCAGAAACTTAGTATCACTTGTGTCGGATGTACCAGAATCTAATTTAGATTGCATTTGAATCTAACTTTTCCAATTCAAATTCATCTTTGCATTTGCGTTTAACGAGTTCGTCCTACCTTTTTTGTTCCTCTAGTCTCAACTGCTCGAGGCGCAGTTTTTCTTCTCGTTCTTCTATACGTAGTCTTTTCTAAATTAAATTCTGTGGTCAAGACGAATAAATCTTCGCGTCGACCTTTGTCGAGATATGCCATTTTAAAACTTAAATTTAATTTTAGTAAGCAATTAAAGAAATTAACGAAATTGTCGCGTGTTCAGATAGTAACAATAAAGTCGCTATAGTATGGCAAATTTCGTTTCCTCGTTTATCAAAATTCTTAAGAAAGAATGATATTGCACCAAAATACACTAAATATACGATGAAATATGAAAATTTTATTTATTTAGAAATACTTTAGACTAGTAACGTGTAAATTTGGCAAACTAAAATATCTAATATTTCGAAAATCTTAATTATTAATTTAAACTAAAAAAACACTTTTACAAAATCATTTAATACATCAGTTGTCTCATTTTCTTGCAATAAAGAGAATTTGAAAAGAATAAAAACTAAATAATAAAAATCTTGTTTTAAAAACTGTGATTAAATTTTGTTAGAATGTGAAAAAGAAGTTAATCGCCAAAGTTCTTTAGATAAACCCTAACATTCAGATTAAAATAGAAGTTCATTACTTCGCGGAAAGAACTTTTATTATTATTATATTGCACCATTAAAAGCAAGTAAAAATCATCAATCAGATTCTAAAAAGGAACACAGGTATAATTTAAACACTTAAGTAGCTTTTCATTTAGACAATAAGTTGCTGAGAGCGAAAGATAAATAAATTTTTAATGAGCATCAGGAATCATGACGAAATCGAAACTGAAACTAAAGAGCTATGCATATTTGAAAGTGCCAACTAAGAAACAATATAGAATAGGATGAATCAATTCGTTTTTTAAATGAAAATATAAAAATATAACAATTTGAATATCACTTTCGATTTCCTTAATGTTTAAAAGATATACTTATATAGTATATTGTTATGTATCACAAATAGAAAATAATATTTAAAAATATATATACTCTCATGATACTTAAAAATAAGATCACATACACTTTAAAAATATATGAATTATTTCTTTCACACGTCTAAAAAAATTTCATTAGCAAGACTGCAGTTCTGAAATTCTTCGGAAGATTCTTCTTTAATGAAAATATTAAGAGACAGTACCTTATATAACGGTTTATCGCTGGTGTTGTTGATGGTTTCACTCGTAGTTTTAGGATGTTTTAGTTATTTCCTCGGAGATCGACGGAGATAATGCTGATCGCAGATTTTGAAACAATTTTGAAGTAAACGTAAACTATTAATTTTCCTCTGTAGACCATCTGGAGTGGTTTTGAGAGCAGCTTGAACGACGAGATAACTCCACTTGGGCAGGAACGTGTTGTTAATTGTTAGTAATGAGAGGCAAGCCGCGCGTTTATAAATTCAGTCAGTTTTTTATGCATTTTTTAGGCGCTAAGCCAATTTTTTAAAGAGATAGTTATTCAAAATAATCCGATGCTTAAAGAAGATTTTTAAGTCAATCCCGGCCGATTCCCCATTATTTCTGTGGGAGTCTAACCAAACCTTCTAAAAAATTAGACTTTTCAGATAGCAGTGTTTTAGTGGCGTGATGTATAGGGGCTTTTTAATATTTACGGGTTAGTTTTTAAACCAAAATTAAAATAATGCAAACGAAGGATGAAGAGACTTCTTTAGAAAAAAGGAAAGAATTTATTTAGAGTTAAAGGGGAATATTTACAGGGAAGTATTTAAAAGAATTAAAACATGGAGATATTTAATAAACAGAAAAATAGATTATTTCCTCTAGGAGGACGTTAGAAGTAGGGAAACATTATGACTGAAAATATATATTACCGCGTAGCCGTGTAGCTTTGCGGGAATCGCTGAAGCGTGAAGACAGACGAATTTTAGTGGGGACTCTGCCCAGTATTAATTGGGACAAATTTTCAAAAGGTCGATAAATGACGTTGTTCTGGAATGCTAAACTTATTAAAAGTTATCGTCCTCTGGGAAATGATCTAACCTTCACAACTCTTGCTTTGAAGCTTTGAATTACTTATATCATCGGGTGTTGACAAAACAAGATGAAGACAGATATTGGCTAATTAAAATGGCTCTGTGGGATATCTTATATATATATACCGTCTTTTATTTTTGATTTAAAAAGCTGCTAACGGAACAGCTAGCAAATAAAATTGGTCAAAAAATTAAAATCGGCTGTACTACTTACTGAAACTACTTCAATCTTTCAAATAAAATCATTCCTTCTTGTAGCTTTTTAAACATTTTGGTCAATATTTTTTTATTAATAAAATTCCCCTGATGCTAGACTTTATATACAAATCTCATGAAAACACTTGACATTGAAATTTATATTCGAAAATTCAGCATCATGCAACAAGTTTAATCCTTGCCATTCAAACACATTTTTTACCTTTCAGCAAATCTATACTTCGCAAATTTCCTGGTTTACTATAGTCTTCTGTAAGATCTTTTTGTTCGAAATTTTGTATACTTTTTTTAAGTATCAGAAATGTCATCACATTTAAGTGGAATACCGCAAAATATTTACTTGATTGTTTGCCATTCATCAACGCTTAAATACAATGAGCTATTCTGAATGAATTATAACCTTTGAAATTCATTTGATATTTGTGATTGTCCAAACTGAAAAAGTACAAAACGATTCCAGAGTTTCAAACATAAAAAAAATATTGAAGTAGTGTAAAATTGTAAACTAATTTTTTTCTTAGTCAATGAATATTAATTTTACTATTCTACAACAAAACAAATAAACTCAAACTGATGAATTCTCTAATGAAACAGATGAATTCATTACTCTTTAAATGCGCACCAAACTTTTAAACTATTTTTAATTAACAAACTAACTTACTTTTAATCAAAGATGCACAACCTATGGCCCACGGGTCAAAATTGGCTCGCGTAGCCTTCGAAGTTGGCCCGTGAATTTTGTTAATAAAATAAGACTAATTTAAAATGTGATGAGGCTTTTTCAAAAAAACGGGATAAAAATTTGTTACGAAAACGATTCTACATGAGAATAAATAATTTACAGTTGTTCATAAAGTTTATTAATTTTTATTAAGCGGCTTTTCAATGCGGAACTGAAAAATTTCCACCCTTGAAAATGTAATACGAGGATCAAATTCAAATTTTGCGTAAAGCATTTGATGATCGGTTTTTAGATTTTGAAAAATGCTAAACAAAAATTGATGCATTTTCTTCTCCATTTTCTGTTGACGTAAATCTAGTGGATGACAGTGTGCAATTAGCCTTAATTGATTTACAAAATTCCGATTTTTTTCAAAAATTCATTAAAAAAACGATACATTATAATTTTATAAAGATTTCGCCGAGGAATTTTTCTGCTTAAAGCAAAATGCAGTTGCATGTGCAATTTTCTTTGGCAGTACTTACATTTGTGAGCAAACTTTCTCACTAATGAATTTAAAAAAATCAAAAATAAGAATGAGATGAGAACCTTTCTGCTGTTATACATATTGCCACAACTAATCTTAAGCCCAGCATAAAATCAATAACTTCAAATATTTAATCCTAGCCATCTCATTAATTTTTACTAATTTTGATTATTAATTTTTTTCTCAAAATTTAAATTGTATTCTCTGTATAATTACCAAAAAGTTTTCCTCTGTTATTCTATTTCAGGTTTGCCCCCTTTTTGGAAGAAATTTTTTTAGGTAAAATATTTTAATCATAGCTATAAGGTTTGTGTTTTATTCATTTTTTATTGCATATTGTGTGCATGAATAAAATAAGTAAAGTAATAGTTGTAATTCATGCATATTGTCACAAAAAAACAACCAGTGTTTTCACGTTTTTATTAGGTTTTAACATTTATGTGCTGTTTTGGCCCTCGTCAAGACCCCTTTTCATATTTTGGCCCCTCATCCTGAAAAGGTTGTGCATCCCTGTTTTTAATGCAGCAAAAGAAAACAAAATATATTCACTGATTGAAGATAAAACTTGCAATATATTTATTTTTAAAAAAAATGTGTCATCAAATTTTACCTTTCTGCTACTTATTCTACGACCAAAAAATCAAAATAATCTTCTTAAAGACATCAACCAAAGGCTACAATCTTGGTGATTTAGGATAACGTTAATTAAAAAATTAGTCCTATTGTGATTTAAATGATGACCTAACATTAGAAATTGATGATATCTATGTCTAAACTATATATAGTTAAACTATTTTCCAAACTATCATCCAAACTCGAACAGTTTTAGAAATGAAGTTTGCTTCTTTTCCGGTTGGTTTATCATCTTATTTACTTATTGGATCAACTCTAACTAATATTCCTATTGATCACCTAAAATCCACACTTTTTGTAGGAAATACCCATCACAATCAGAAGTGCATACCACACTATGCTTGAAAAAAAAGCGTGTCTTTACCAAGTATTCTAATTATTTTAGTATCCAAAGTGACAGCAGAAGTCATAGTATACCTTAGAAGAATGTTGAAAGTCACGGACACCTGAAACAACTAGAATAAATGTAAAAGAACCGAACGAAAAAAAATAACACAAACACTGTAAATGAATCCAATCCTTATTCTAATATATATTTTGACGTCTTCAGATAAGCGACAAGTAGGAATGTAGCAAACTAACTTCCCACGGGAAAGCAATCCTTTGTACCTGGAAATTACCCATAGCGGAGGAATTTGTAAAATGCAAAGTATGCAGACATCTGGTATTCAAACCTAAAACCCGCGGTCATGCTAATGTGTCTGAGTGACTTGTGAGGTCTGCAATGAACTGGACATGTGTCTGTAATAGACATCGAAGGAACGAACCAGATGTGTCCTTGCCAATAGATAAGAGAGCCGACACAAAGGGGGCCAGCGGCAGATGGCATTTCATTCTTCTAGAGAAAAATGCCGCAGACAAGAAGGAGCCGACACATATCTTTGCTAATCGCTGTTTCACCCTCTCTTGTGATTGGAAAGATAACTTAAATCAGATGATCCAATGAAATTTGGGAACTATCCTGATTGGTCCTTTGCCACCGAAGGCCGTTCAATGAGACTCAAATAAAAAGGCCGACCGAGAGATCAGATTGAAGAGCCAACTGAGAGGAAGCTGAGTGACGAAGCAAGAGCTGGTGATTGGGGCTAGAATTCAGCTTGGAATTCTGTGTAAAATTCTCAGGAGAGAATTTGGAGTGACGTAGGCAGCCGCGCCCTGTAGTTGAGCCCACGGGAAGTTCTTTGGGAACATTCAGCATCCTGACTGAGGTGTGAAAGCTCATCTGAGCTTTGGGAAGACCTCCAATCAGTTGAGCAGCTTGTCTTCTAAGTTGTTCTTCCAGCCAATTCATCACGTTACGTGTCCTTAAATCCAGCAGGTTAATCGACGAGCAGAGAATCCCGAACCTCGGGCTGAATTTTGCGGGAGTTTCAAGAACTCCATCATATCTCTTCACCTCTGAGAGAGACTCCTTTACTTATCTGAAGCACAGCACCTTTCCCTAGTGGAGCTCTGAACTGAATTACCTATGTCTTTGTAAAATACTTAATCCATATCTGTGTGAAATATATGTGTATTATAGCTGGAAATAAATACTCGGGCTGATTTCTCCGAGTCCTCAATTTGTTTTCGCCTCAACTCACCAGTAGTCCCGGCCAAAACGTTACAATATGTTTAGTATGACAAAGTTTGGTTGTTGTTACTAGCAGCTTATAATTTACAAAAATAATCAGTTCCGACTGTAAATGAAACATAGGCATAATACTGTTACGTTTTTAGCTTATCGAGTTCGGATTGAATGGACTTTATTTGAGGACAGCACAAACAAGTTTATTTACAGTTATTTACAGGTATATACAGGATGACTTGAAAAAGAAAAACTTCAGAAAACACAATCCAGCAATAATCAGTCACTTACAGCTTAAATGCAAGTCTTACGCACTATAAACACGGTTTGCAAAACAGCTATAGTATAGCACAGCAACAGTCAATCACAGTGAGCTCAATAACACAGCGTTAACAGCAAACGCAAACACAGCTCACAAGCGAAAAGTTACAAGTAAGCGAAACGCTTCTCTTCTCAAAGAGCGAGATCCACTTTGAGCGATCAACTGCAGAAAGACGGCAACCCGCCTCTTATATAGTCGGGCGAAAGCGTTGCCGTGCTACGGCGAAAGCACCGAGAGGCTTCGGCAATCATCGAGGGAAAACGCGGCGGTGCTAGAATTGACTCGGGGTTACCAGAATATTCCTCCCGCCAAGTCAACTCGGCTGGCGCGGAGCGCCTTGTGACGCGCCGCCAACGTTTTCACCTCTGGTGAGCGATAGCGTTCGCCCGCTTGTAACAATACAATCTAAACTGTACACAAATATAAGTAATATTCATATTGATCAAATTGTTTTTTAGGTATCAGCTTTGGATTCGCAACTCTTTCGGTGCCGCATTTCTTGAGCCTTCATTTTTCAAACCACTTGGATAAAGCTAATGGAATATCACTTGCAGGAGATTCAGCGGGTTATTTTCTAGTTTCCTTACTCGTTGAATATTCTCTGATCACATATGGTCTCTCGGGGACATTCCTCATCATTTCCGGAGTAATTCTGCACAGTGTACCGGCTGCTTTTCTATTAAAAATTCCTAAGAAAACCTGCACTGAAACCGGGACTGATTTATCCACAGAGAAGTACAAACTTGAAGAAATGCAAATTGAAGTAAAAGAGAATAGCAATTCTCTATCAAATAGTTGCATAGTTATCGAATCCTTAAAGCAGAAATCAACCATTCATACTTTTCGGATTTTTCTGGACCCTGTATACATCCTCATAATTATCATGCAAAGTATAATGCTGTACAATTATTCGACGACTTTCACTATTCTGATAGACGTTTCCAGAGACTACGGTGTTTCTTTTGACCAAGAAGTATACGTTTTCCTGGCTGTATCTGTAGCGGAATTATTTGGTCGTTTATTTTTGGGTTCTTTAACTGATGCTGGTTATTTGACCAAGCTGAATTTTGCAGCCTTGGGTTTTGCAACGATGGGATTGTCATATGTCGCCATTATATGGATAAAAGGACCAACTACAATGATTGTGTTTGGACTTTTCTTCGGTTTAATTTTAGGAGGATTAAGTACAGTCAATGCGGGAATCATAATATTCTACATAGATAAGGAATATCACAGTGTTGCTGTGCCATCGAGATTGATCTTATATCCCCCTGTTAGCTTCACTCAAGCTCCGCTTATAGGTAAGTTTCCCAACTATGATTATGCTGCTTAAGAATTTTTCCATCTTGTATAATTAAATTATTTTAAATTTATGATTAAAAATTTAAATTTCATCTTATTATTTTTATTAATGCTACAAAAATTTGTATTGATAATAATTAACTGTGATTATTGATATTAAGGAATGTAATGTGCAAAAGTGTTTTCTCTGAATTTTTTATTCAAAAATTACAAAACATTAAAATTGAAGTATAATACATCATGAACAATGGATCCTTATCGAGATTTGGTACTTTTCGTTAGCTGGGAGCAAGAAAAAAATCTCCATAGAAATTTGGCGGAATTCTACATTATTCGGCGTTTTTTTCTCTTTAAATTCATTGTAAGAAATTTGACGGAATTCTACATTATTTGACAATTGTTCACTTTAAAATCACTGTAAGAAATTTCTTGGAATTCTACGTTATTTTGCCATTTTTCACTTTAAAATCATTGAAAGAAATTTGGCGGAATTCTTTATTATTTGGCGATTTTTCACTTTAAAATCACTGCAAAAAATATGGCGGAATTCTTTATTATTTGGCGATTTTTCGCTTTAAAATCAATGTAAGAAATTTGATGGAATTCTACATTATTTGAAAATTTTTCACTTTAAAATCATTGTAAGAAATTTCGCAGAATTCTACATTATTTTGCCATTTTTTTGCTCTAAAATCGCTGAAAAAAACTTGTCGGATACATAATTTGGCGATTTTTTTGCTTCAACCGGATAATGGAAAAGTACTCATCATTTTACTTAGTGAATTGTCTTTTGACGGAATAAATCTATTGCTTTTGAGGCATCAAAATCTTTTTTTTTTCTAAAACTGAAGCATTTGGAAGTCACCTATCATGGAAAAACGATGTCATGAACCAAAACATGAAGCAAATAATAATAAGCAAAAGGTATGATCCAGATTTTATGTTGACTGTGGTAAAGATTGATTTCTTTAAACCCTTGTATCCTGTTTTGTATTTAATACAAAGAAAATCAAATTTTGAGTTGCAAGATGATAGGAATCATTCGTCTATTGACCAAAATGAGACATTTTTTTAAAAAACATGGCATACATTCTATGCAGTTGTGTATAGTAAAGTATTGAGGAGTCAGACTGATCATGTAATTGGATCTCTAAGTAAATGACCCAAAATCCCACCGAATTATTATTATTATGCTTTTTTAAAAATTCATTAAACTATTTTCTGAGTTTGTAATCATTGCACAGTTTATTACTTATCATTATTCGTTGAAAAAAAAAGCGATAAATTTTTTTAAAAAAACGTGTTTGATTTTCAGAATTTTATTCGAAAATAAATTCGTAGTAGAGACAATTCTTGAGAAAAACTCTCGATTCCTTGAATTTTTTGGCGACTTTTGAAATTCTAGACACATAGCGTCCCATGGAAGAGCAGTCTTTTCTACAAGTTTTCGATTGCCAGTACTTGGATTCTTCTCCGATTTCGTGCTCAATCCTTAACATTTATGTATATTTATAGGTTCAAATAAAATAAATTAAAACATTTTACACTATTTATAGCGTGTTTTTTTTCCTATATCCTATTTTTAATAAGCTTAATATTAATCATTGGAACGCAATTCAAGTGAACATTCTGTAGGTGGGCCGGGAGGGCCTGGTTGGTAGAGCGTTGGACTCGTACTCCTTAGGTTACGGGTTCGAAGCTCACCGGCCAAAAGATTCCCCGAGTGTGTGGCGATTGGCGCTGGTTAAATCTGTTCGTGTTCGCAAAGTCCTCCATGTCAAGCGTAATGCCGCTGGGGGTACCGGGTCAGAGGTTCTCGTTCTCTGTTCCAGGTCTAAATTACGATCTGAGATGTATGAATGTAGTCTGTCCCCTAAAAAAGGCTGTGACGTGTGTGTAGCTTAGTCGTACTCTTGACCTTAGATGGCGCTACTTGTAAACCAAAGAGACGCATTTCTTAGGCTTAAAATCGGCTGATCGTATCTGCAGGAAGCTTGTCCATGGCAAGTGCCATTAGTCACAATACACATATTCTGTAGGTGCATAAAATGAAGCATTCGGAGAAGATGTAAAAAACCCAAGGTGGTCATAAAATGAATTTCCCTGCTTGGTGGTGTCTACAGTTAAAACGAATCAGCGAAATGAAACCACATTTTATATACAGATTTTGGAAAGCATATCAAAATAAATGACTCGCATAAAATTAGGGAGGAGGCAAAAAATTACCTGTAGGGGAAATATTGGCGCTGCTGTCACGTACGAGAGAGAAAGCTGCATATCGAGATGAATTATGAGAAATTCCTAGTGCTTGCATGATGGCATCACAATGCATTCCTTGTAGAAAGGGGAGAGCAAACGATTCTGTGAGTAGTTCTTTCTTGACTGCTGATGGGTGATTGGTGGTTGCCCATGATTGACTGATGATTTGTGCTTAATATAAGCCCTGAACCTATGGATTCCAAAGGTGGAGTTTTTTCAAACCTACATATTGTTACAAGCGAGCGAACGCCACGAAAACACACCGAAGTTGGCGACGTTTGGCGAGGACCTTCATGCCTGCTGGGTTGGTTTGGCGAAAGGAATAGCAGCCGCTGGATCACTCGCGGTGTTTTGAGAAGTTTCGAGTACTTTGGGGCTCGCGCGCGCTTGGCTATATAAGGGACAGATAGCCGTAGAGTTAGTAAGTTCACGCTCACCACCCCTAAATAGCCAACCAAAACCCGTCCTGACTCTCGCCACCTCACTCACCCCTACTCTCCAACAGCTACTATAAAAGTTCCTCCAGCATTTTTCCAGTCCACTTCGAAAATGACCACGGCAGTAAATGATAGCAACGAGGAAGCACTACAGCCATGACCGGGGATAAGCCCCTGCCGGGGCTAGGTGCCCCAAGAAATCAACCACCGTAGAGTTAGTAAGTTGAGAGTTCCCTCTCGGAAGAGAAGCGTCTCGTTGGACTAGCGAATTACTTTTCTTGCTATTAGTGAGCTGTGTTTACGTTTGCTGTTAACGCTGTGTTATTGAGCCCGCTGTGATTTACTGTTTACTGTGCTATACAATAGCTGTTTTGCAGTCTGTTTTTATTGTGTGTGAAGCTTGTATTTACGCTGTAAGTGACTGTTGACTGCTGGATTGTTTTTATCTGAAGTTTTACTTTATCGAGTCATCCTTTAAATACGTCTAAATAGCTGTAAATAAATTTTTTGTGCTGTCCTCAACTAAAGTCCATTCAATCCAAACCCGCTACGCTAAAAACGTAACAATATCTTGAAACAGAACATAAGACTAGCTGTTATGAATATCGTAACTTACAGTTTACAAACAGTTACAGTTTACAGACAGTTAAACATCATATGCAATATTTTGCTCATAGGGAAGATCAGCATCTTAAGAACGTTACACGGCATTCAGGGAACCCAAATGTTGATGAATAAAAGATTGTATTTTGTGAGTTGGATGAATTCATTCATAAGTGTTCTGCCACAGCGTCAGCAATTCACCTATCGGCATTTTTTATTATTAATTTTTTTCTGTGGAATTCGTTTTCCACAGTTTGTATATGAAATGTGGCTTCATTTCGTTCATTCGCTTAAGTCTCAGATTTGCTGTTTCTTATAGCACTTACCATGAACAGGCTTGTTGGGCTAGTCAGCGATTTAAGATGAATCACCGTCTCTCTTGTTTTGTAGTAGCGCCAACTAAGGGCAACTCACTCATCACATTCGCTTGCGCAGTCCCTTTTTACAGGGAGCACATTCACACACCTTACAGATAGAACGCAGAAGAACAACCATGACCGAACCGGGACAACTTTTGAGTGTAAAATCTTATCAAAACTAAACATTATGGTAAAGAAGACTTGTTTCAAAAGTAAGTAGATAATTAGAGCAATAACAACAAAAAGAAGCAATATTTTAGAAATTGGTCCTTTTAAATAATACATAGTTTTTTTTCACACAGCCTACGAAAATGATTCGAAGCCCTCGTTTCTTAAAATTCATATTAATAATTAACTCTTTAAATGACTAATTTTTTAATTCAAAACCTTTTAGTTACTATTGAAAGAAAAAAAGAATTCAAAATTTTATCAGTTGAACAAAGTACTGATATCTGCCCAGACTCATCTTTTTATCACGAAAATTTTAAAGGAACGGAAAATTTCACATTGTTCTAGACAGGGATGGCAAACCCTGCCATTGATGGCACGCGATATAATATTTTGGGTACGCCAAAGATCAAAATGATTTACATGTGACTTCATTTGATAAATGGAACATATCCCAAGTCGATTGATTGGATTGAAGAATTTAAAATGCAACTGGCTGATTTCCGGTCTAGTTCAGTATGAGTTCAAAAATGTATTGAAACAAGGAAAAGGTTGGGATTGATTGAAACTGAAAGATTAACAAACACCGGCTTTCTGGCACAGAGGCAGTGCGTCTTCCTCGTGTTCTGAGAGTCGAGGCTCGGGCCTGGTTTTTCTTCTCTGTGCTATTAGTGAGATGTGTGACTGTACCTCCCCTCTGTAAAAAGTTGCGACTGTGCCTCCCCTTGCAAAAGTGTTTCAAAATATTACTGGGAATATTTATTTTTGTACCATGCCGACTTTCTATCACAGAGGTAGCGCGTCTTCCTCTTGTTCTGGGAGTCCCGGGTTCGCTTCCCGGTTCGAGCATAGCGGTTCTTCTGTGAGCTATCTGTGAGAAGTGTGACTGTGCCCCCCCCCTGTAAAAAGGGGATGTGCTAGTGACTCTGATGAATATGTAGCTAAAGTCGTACTCTTGGCCCTAGTTGGCGCTACCTGAAACAAAACCCGCATAGCTTCGATTTAAAATCTGCTGGTGTATCAACGGAGCTTGTCTATGGCAAGTGCCATAAGTAACAACAACAGATTAACAAGGCAATATAAGTAAAAATGCCATTAACGGAATTTTGGAAACATAGAATTTGATTCCAGACACATTTTCTTGTTTGAAGAAGCTAGCTCCTGCTATTTTAACCATATTTTCATATACCTATGCTTGTGAGTCCTTATTTTCACAGATGAATAACATTAAAGATTAGCTTGGAAACCATTTGGCAGATGACTGTAATTCAGCATACATTCTACTAAAAGTAACATCCTATAGTTGTCATCTAAATTTCAACAAAAGAAGTTAAACTTGTGTTACTTTAATTTGAATTACACATATAAAAAAACCTTTATTGTTATACAGCGTAAGATATACATATGTTCGAATTAAATAAATAGTTTTGTGTTTTAGTGTTTAGTTTTGTGTTTTAGTGTTATTTCCCCAGTAATAACAAGTCAAAAATATTTGATGGCACGTCTATACCTCATTAAACATTTCTTTAGAAAAGATGGTAGGTTTATTCATAAAAGTTCGCCACCCAAGTTCGGGAATAACATGAAAATAAAGTTGGCAAACTTTCAGTAAATATGAGTTACTATTTAAATTATTTCAAGGCTAATGGAATATTTTGCAGTAATGTTATTTCTTCAAATTATGTGAAATCCAATCAATTATGCAATGAATTCTAATGCAACATTTTTTTAAAACTTTTCCATGCAGGATACTTCAGAGACACACTACGGTCTTACGATGGATTATTTTATATTCTCATTGGCACTTGTGCCTTGAGTAGCCTTATATGTTTAATTATTCCTCATATAGTCATTTGGAGGAAGAACAGGTATGTTATTAAATATAATCACTCCATTCACAAATTACATTGCTCAAAACAATTAGGGGAGCAAACAAAAAAATCAAGAAAACCTTACGAGACAGCCACGTATTGGTATACAATGGGTAGTACACGCGTATTCATGCGCAATACAGAGAATAAAATAAAACAATGTAGAATTAAGCTTTAATTCTTTGAAAATATGGAAAAAACATGAAAAGATGATTTAGGGCAACAATTTGGTTACATGTAAACGATAAAAAAGTTTCTGAATAGACATGATGCATGAGTTTTAATAGGGCGTGTGGTCTCCTCGAACAGCTACGACTGCTACACACCTGTTTGCCATGGATGCGATGACGTTATCGGACAGACTTTGGGGAATACTGTTCTATTCCTCAAGAAGTGCAATCTCCAAGTCTGGGACAGTCACAGGCGGCTTCGGCCGCACAGCAATGCGTCGTCCGAGCATGTCCCAAACATGCTCGATTGGATTCAGGTCAGGAGAACACGCTGGCCCCTCCATACGCTGTATTGCTTCAGCTTCAAGCATGTTCTCCACCAGACGAGCTCTATGCGGTCGGGCGTTATCATCCTAGAAAATAAAGGAATCGCAAATGGCTCCAGCGTAAGGGATGACATGAGATAAAAATATCTCGTCTGCATACCTGCGGCCCGTTAAAGTGCCATTCCGAATGATATGCAGGTCTGTACGTCCGCTTATGCTGATTCCACCCCATACCATCCAACCCACTCGTCTGTATTGTGACCTTTCATGAACGAATGCGAGGTTATTTCGAGTGCCCCTCTCCCGCCATACTAGAACACGTCGAGTGTCACACTCCAGACTGAATCGGGACTCGTCTGTAAACAGCACTTGGCTCCAATAATGTTGCTGCCAATCTCGATGTTCAGCAGCCCATCTTCTTCGGGCCGCACGGTGGCGTGGGGTCAACGGAATGCAGACCATTGGCCTACGTGCATAGAGCCCTCCCCCATGAAGCCTATTACGTACTGTTTGGCTGGACACCCTTCGTCCTGTTGCCAAGAACAACTGTCTTTGCAGCTGAGTAGCATTCTCTGTTCTGTTTCGACGGGCTGTTAACCTTATATACCGGTCATCAGTTGCTGTAGTGGCGCCCTTGCCCTGGTCGACGTCTAACATTTCCTGTTTCTTGGAATCGATTCCATATCCTTGCAACAACACTTCTGGTGATTCCAACAACGTCCGCGGCACTCCGTTGTGTTTATCCTGATTCCAGTCAGCTTATGGCACGCCATGCCACGGATTTCGGTAAATCACATTGTTCAGACATTCTCATAAGCTTGGCTCAAAAACAGAAAGACTGCACAATCAAATTTCACAGTTACGGCAATAAAACAGACGTTTCTGCAACATTCCGTTTTCTGGCCTTGTCTCCTTTTTCTGGTTTTTGATGCCATGAACTTTGATTTGCATATAAAGTTTTCTTCTTCCGTTTCCTGGCAGGCTGTAATTTATGGATTATTCATTTTATGTTACTTGTTGATAGACATCTTTGCGTAATTCTGTTAAAACCATGTGATCTCCTAATTGTTTTGAGCAGTGTATGTCAGTTGAAAACTATATATTTAAATTTAAATGTTAAAATAGGTTTTCTGTTTTATAAAACAGATAACATATAGTTTTTAGTTGCATGAGTATGTAAATAAGTAGAATAAGTATGTAAATAACTAGAATCACTGTATACTGAAATATACAGTCTTCTATTTTCGAATAAGAATGTATAGTTGTTCTTATTTTCGAAATAAGAACAACTATACATAACTTATTTTTAGATAATAAGTAATTACAAAAGTAATCATTTACGTACCGTAGGTGTTATCTGGCTTATGAAGCTATCACCACAGTACAGAAGGCATGACAAAGATTAGGACCGTAAATATCCTCTTTTGCATGGGTGACTACTAAAATAGGTATCCATATAAACCCAAAAACCTTTTAGAAGATGGTATATAATACATGTCATGCTTTGCTATTTTTATCTAAAAAATAATTTTTTTTTCTCTCAACAGGACGAAATGACTTTCGTATTCCGACATACTATAAACTCATTACTCCAATGCATCTTTTTTGAAATCAGTGGAGAAACAATGAAGTGATGCTTTAAAGGATCTTCACTTAGAAATCCGCAGCATTTGGACTACATAAAAAAAGTGTGAATCCCCATTGTGGAGCTCTGGATTCCATGCATAATAGGAAAGCCAAGATCTACAAAGAAAATAAAAATTACTGCTTCAATTTCATTGAAACAGGTCATAGAACAATGAAAAGTTTGAAG
The DNA here is from genome assembly GCA_026289955.1 of Argiope argentata. NCBI lineage: Eukaryota > Metazoa > Arthropoda > Arachnida > Araneae > Araneidae > Argiope > Argiope argentata. The sequence goes on along the minus strand of JAOUZG010041316.1, from coordinate 3,633,446 downwards.
TATAAACGACTCGACATTGCACAGAATATATTTTTTGGCATCTTTTGGAAGTCTAAGAGCTTAAAACTGAGTTCATAGCAAGTGATATGGCTAAAATTATTATCCTAAAATTTAAATATTTTCTTAATATGAAAACTTCATTTACTAATTATTCTTTCATAATAAATTATGCGTTATTTATTAAATCGTGAAAGAGAGAACGATTTTATTCATTATGATGTTGTTATACAAAAAATGATGCAATGTTTTAAAAATTTTACATTTCAATCAAACGATAATTAAATCAATGACAGTAAATAAAAATGCAATATATTCATTCATCATTTTATAAGAAATGTTTATTTATTTGAATTATCGATGCTTGTATTTTTATTTCATAAGGTTGTAAAGCCTTTTTCAGATTCTAAATATTTTGTCTTTTATATATAAGAATAAAATAATAAAGTATAATTTTTTTATAATATTAATTTTGTAACATGTTTTCCTGATTTGAATACTTTCACAATTTTTCAACCATTGTAAATAGTAAATAATCAAAAATTGATACTTTATAAAATTTTATGTTCACATTTTCATAAAGTTAAGGAACGAATCAGATTTCTATTATTATTACTATTATTAATTTTGTTACTATTTTATTGTTAATTATTTATTACTCCTATTATTATTATTCTCGCATTAAATTATTATTAACAATTTTAATGCATTTATATTAAATAAATAATCACGAAGTGGTCTTTTTTTAAAAAAAAATGGTGATGATAATTATTATAAAGATAATTTATAGTTTTAATTGAGAAATAATTGCAATATAAAGCAGTTATGCAAAGCAACATGTGCAGTATAAAGCAGTTTCAATACATCAGTTATATTATAAAATCTCAAAACATGCTACTTAAAGCATTCAAAAAATTTAAACAAAAATTCAACAATTTGTTCGCTTGTTGTGAGTGTAGAGTGTAAAGATAATCTACAGGTCTCAGAAAACAACAACGACATTTATTAGACACGAAGATACTAACACAAAGACGATGAATACACAGACGACAAATATGTACAGCTGAGACGAACACACATCAGCGCACAACAACAGAAAATAACCCACAAGTAGAAATTGACAATAGCACACAAAGCGACCAGACATAATACAGTAAAAGAGGGAATTCTCGGATTTTCTCTCTATGGTCCCTCCAAACATCTGAAGTTCCCACTATTTCCTCGCTTTAGCAGCCGACTCTATACACGTGGCTTGCTACTCCACACTAACACGACAATGCTTCTACAGTTGACAACTGGATTCGGCACACAGCAGTTCAGCACTCGCTTGAGCTCCATACAACACTGGCACTCCGTAGTTGCTTCGCTATCCTCTCGAAGACTCGTCACTTGTCTACTACTGTCTGTCCATAACAAGATCTCGGGCGGACAGTCGTCTATGTTTACGGCGGGCGTTATAGAAACAGGTGCCGATAGGGAGGATCCATTTTGAATGGGTGGAATCGGATGGAAGTCTGGGGGGGTGTATTTTTTATCTTGGCGAAAAAATGAAGCGATAAAAAAAACTATTGCTCATTCGTCCTCTCGCTTTAGCCACAGTTGCTCGTATCTTTATAATTGCTTAGCTTACTTCTTTTATATTTTATTAATATTTTCTTTGGTTAGTATTAACTGCATTTCATTATTTAATAATTTTTGTCTCTTGAATTTCGAGATCCTTTAAAATGCCTTTTCTATTTAAGAATGGAGAGACTTTAAATGGAGAGGCTTGTGTTCTCGCATTCCTGTTATTTTAATAGCTTTCCTTAGATAGGATTACAAGAATCTAAAAATTTATGCACGTTAATGTGAAAGATTAAAATATTTTGCGACATTTCTTCGACTCAAATTCACTGATTGCGATAGTAAAACGGAGACAGATAAATACTTTTAAACGACATTGATGGGCTTTGTTGAATAGAAAGGTATAGGACAATAGGAATGAAGAATTTTTAACACCGAAAAGAATAGAAGAATGCAGGAATTTATGGATCCTTTATTGCTTCACTACTCATGACGGCTGATATACATTAAAAAGAAAAGCTCATTTATCATTTTATTATTTGAATTGACAATTCGTGACAAAAAGTTTTCTTTCGAATAATTAAATTTCTTTTTTCAAGTCGAGGGAAATGAATAAATGATCATCTGGAATACAAAAACGAACTTTTACAAAGCTTTTATTAGAATAATGTAAAGCTATGTTGGGCTTTTTTTTAGTTCAGTTCGGGGACATCAAACACGCGCTTGAGGTAGCACTTGAATTATTTTCAAATTTAGAACACTTTTACATATCAATGCGGAATTATTTGTATTGTAGAAAGCTTGTACATATTGAAAATAATTTACAAAATAAGTTTGATTTTTAAAAAACTAAAAATTGATAAAATGATAATTGTTAATTTCGAGTTTCAGAAAATAGTATAGATATCAAAAATAAATAAATTAATTAATTAATTTTAAAAATTTTGGAGAGGTTTTAAGCATATTAACAATGGATATTTTACTTTATAACACATTAAAAGCAACGCTTTATTAAAATTATGAAATAATTATGATCATTATGTAATTTTTTATGTTGAATTAGACAGATTATTTGTGTTGATTTAATCTTAATCAGTTACATAAATTTAAAATAAATAAAATGAAAATTTTTTGCCATGAGGGATTTTACTTAATTTTTTCCCTTTCTTGTGCAGTCGTTAGACATATAAATAATTATTCAGTATTTCTATTTGATTTACTCTGTTCGTTCTGTACACTATTCTGTATTATTCTGATAGGAGTAATATATATTTTCAAAATTCCAAGTACGCAAATGATTTTCAGCCCAGTGAATTATTTTTCAAATTTGTTTTCGAAAATTAAAGGCAATATATCAAATACTGCCAATTAGGCGCTAAACGCACCAACATAAGAAATTTGAATGAATTTCTACCTCTGCGAAATGAACTCTTCCTACAGTAACCGGTTCCTATAACGCCCGCTGTAAACATAGGCGAATGTCGCAAAGAAATCTTGTCATGGACAGACAGTACTCTAATTCCGCTTTCGGTTCAATTCACCTGACTCCTGCAGCTTGAAAATTCCGGCCTTTTATAGCTCTCGGGACGCGGGACGAGAACCTTCTAGGTCAATCAGGGCGTAACTCAGTTTCTATTAGACGGATCGTTAAAATTCTCGAAGTTTCCAACAATATCCATTTTGTCGCCAAATTCGCCACTACTTCGCCAAATGGTTAGCAAGTTTGTCGCAGAGCTCTAAGATCAATGACGTGGCACCCACTCAGCACGCAACAGGTCAGATCATAAAATTGTCTTTCGTACTGGGAAACAAAATTACAGATTTGTAACAATATAATTATTTTAAGTTGAATTTTAAAGCTTAATAAATTCGCATTTTCTTCTGCAGATATTTTTAACAATCAAAATTAAATAAATAAAACGTCAAATTGAGATACCAACTAGAAGGGAAGTAAGAGTCAAATTTCGTGTACAAAGGTTTTAAACTAAATTATAACCCGGGATGTTCTAAATGGACTAAGAAAACGCCAAATTCTTCTCAGCAATTGTAGAACTTAGTGACTCATCAATAGAATCTTTTCTTTCTAGTTATACCATAAATCCTTTGAACTTGTTGATCTGTTCTAGGTGAGATTTAGAATCCAAGGACAAAAATTCTCTCAACTCTGTTGTTGCTGTTACTTATAGCTTTTGCCTAAGGACAAGTCCCTCGCTGATGCAGCAGCAGATTTAAGCCGAAAGGAGTATCTCTTGTTTTTGAAGTAGGACCAAGAATACGACTTGGCTACACACTCATCACATTTGCTTACACAGCCCCTTTTTACAGGGGGGCACAGTCACACATCTTATAGATAGCACACAGAAGAACAACCACGCCCCAACCAGGACTCGAACCTGGGCTCCCAAAATACGAAGAAGACGCGCTACCTTTGTGCCAGAAAGCTGGCATCTCAATTCTACTGTTTGGAATTTGTAATAGAGGTATGCCATATCAGATTTCATCTTCGACATATGCCTATAGTTCAAATTTTCGATGTCCTTCTCATAATAGCCCAATTATTGCTGCGAAACGGAACATTAATATAATCAAACAAAATCTGTATCTGTTCACCCAAACTTACTTCTGAAGAAAATTTTCAGATTTTTTCAGAGGAAAAATTCGTATCGTGTCTAAAACTTAAACACTTATTGTCACGTGTTTAAATTATTAATTTTGTCTTGTGAATAAGAGCCGCATATTTTGACAAAATTGAAATAACTTTCCACTGTAAATATGCATTTATGTAAGGCTATATATATAATATTTAAAATTCCCAAATTGTAGGCACATTATTAAAATTGGAGACGAATTTATGTAGGGTTTTGAAAATATAGAAAATACTCGGATCTGATTTCACTTAATATCAAAATCAACGACTTTCCTAGGTTCTTAGACATACTTCCAGTGCGACATTAACCACTTGTGGGCACTTAGCCACCGGCATCTATTTACAAACACAGAATGGGAACCGTTTGTGAAAGCAACCACGATACTTTGCCTACACAAAGGAGGCGTTTGACTAAATCATCATTTCTTAATTTACTTTAACTATATTTTATTATACAGCTTGAAACATTGTATGCAGGCGTCCTGGCCCAGAGGTAGCGCTTCTTCCACTTGATCTGGACGTCCCAGTTAAACCATGGTTGTTCTGTGTTCTATCTGTGAGGTGTATGAATGCCACCCCTCTGTAAAAAGGGGTTGTGCAAGCGATTGTAATGAGTGTGTAGCTAAAGTCGTACTTTTGGCTTTAATCCACGCTACTTCAGACAAGAGACGCTTATTTTGACTTAAATCCGCTGATGTATTAATGAACTTGTACATGGTAAGTGAAATTAGTAAGAATAATAAAAACAACAATAAGATGTGTAATAATTTATTTTAATTGCAAAGGAATTCATCATGATCCAATTATTTTAATATAATATTATTAAATTAAAATAAGAAAAATGATTAAAATAATAGACTTTATTTATTTATTTACGAAAATTTAAATTTGTACTAATTGAACAAGAATACTTCATAATGTTATAATTCATCAAAATTATAGAACACATTTTTATATCTTGAACTGAGAGATATAATATTTTCTGTAATTTTGTTAAACATAAAATGTGACTTCAACTATTAATAGAATCTGTAAACTCATAGACTATGCAATTATGTTCTGAGATTCACTAAAATAATTTATTTCCCTGCCCAGGTAGCGCAGAATATGGCTAAATATTGTACACAATTATTGTGCTACATTTGTACAATAACATAAAATATTGTACAAATATTACACAATGCTGCAAATATAGGCTAATATCTTGCAATATTATGCAATATAGCAAATTTAATTTAATAGCATGCATTATTGCTCAATTACTCAATATTGTAATTATAGTTTAACATAACATATAATAATGCAATATTGCAAATGAATATCAAACAATATTGTACAAGATATGTGTTGTATTAGAATATATGAGTTCTAAATGTGTGAGTTCATCGAGATTGGAGTCATTGTACGGTAAAACATATTAAGATCAATTAGATCAAGCAACTGGAATTTTTCTTTACTGCTTCTCTGATCAAAATGAGGAATGGACTCCAAGACTAAATCGGCATGATGCACTTGATATATGCTGTTTGAATAAGGATTGATTCCCTTATGAAGTTTAATACAATGCAGAATTTATTGTCTAGGAAAATGTATATCAAATTAATGCTACAAACTCGCAGAGAATTAACTCTATTTAATCCGCTAATTTCGGTTAACAGCAAAGCTATAAAACTCCCGTCAAAAAAAAAGATTCTCTCTCAAAATAAGACCAATAACGTAGCACATTCTCCGAACTAATCCCATTCTCCTCCTTAAGCCATGCCTTAAATAGAGTTCCACTAAAATGGGTAGGGCAAAAGCAGAAACCACGCACTCTTTCCAGACAACTGTGGAACCTTCTCCAACAATCTCTAAGAACAAATCTTTATTTCTTAGATTCTACTACATATTTTAGCATGTAGTAAAACTCGTTAGAGACCTCATTACGTCTCCAACACACCTACATCGCCAAATATGGGGATTTTTCAGTTGTAAATTCCCTTAAAGCTGTCTTTTCCCTCTGACGTGCGATTCCATTACAATTAATTTTATACAATTACACTATTTAAAAATATTTACAATATTTACTCAAAAGTTTATGAATATTTACAATATTTACACAAAAGTTCATAAATATTTACAATATTTACATCTAATGTACACAAAATTCATAACAATAAACTAATGCCGCCTATTACAATTTAATAACAACATCTTATAGATTTGATTTGTTGAGAAACAAATTAAGAAGTCAGAAACTGCAGTTTTTAAATATTCATAAAATTCTAAGAGAAGCCTAATAAAATATTCTGTAACTGGGTGTAAAGTTAATATTTCCCAAATTGAAAAAAAAAAATTAAAAAATTTAATATTTGTGGGTGATTTAACTCGAATTCAGCATTGGTTACTTAGTTGCTCACCAGATGGTGCGCATGGTGGCAGGAAATAACGTGGTTTTTTTAAAAAAAATTTTTAATATTTAATACTTTGTGTTTCTTTTCAATTGAGCGGCTGTGATATGTTATAATGAAGCATCAAGAGGAGGTGCTTAGTCTATACTTGTACCCAAAAGATACTTGTAAATAAGATGCTGTTTAACCCTAGACACCGAGTAGCCAGTGATTTACTTTTTAAGATAAGTCACTATCTCTCCCACATTTATAACATTCCAAATATTAAATATTAGGTATAAGAATATTTCATGTATAAAGAAACTAAAAGAAACTTTTTTTCTGGTAAAATCTTCATGATTTGAATTTAAAGACAATTATAATTTTTGGTCATTAATATATTCTAGTCACATGCGACCAAATAGCCATGAAGTATGTTGCTTTTTAAATGTTTGACGTGAATACTTTGATTAGAGTTTTTTTTTTCTTTTTGTTATTGTACTTTCAATTCTGTTTAATAAATGGTTGTTTTAGCCATTATCTGATTATTTTGGGATATCCATTTGGGATCAGGATTTGTCAATAATGGGGTTTAAATATTTAACTTTCACTTTCAAATCTTTTCTGTCAAATATTGTCAGTACTTTAGAAGTGACATTATTAAATATTGAATTCTATAATCAATAATTTGGAAATAAGCATCATTGGACTTAGAGGTCAGGGAACAGTAATTTGAAAACAACATCATTGGATATGAATGACCATGACAAATATATGAAAATGGTATTATTGGATTTGGAGATTCCTGACCTGGAGTTAGGGAATGACATAATTGAATATGGAAGTCCATGACCAATAACTAGGAAGTGACAGCATGGTTATAGAAGTCCTTGCAGTAGCATGTTTCGTAAAACATTAAAAACAGCGATACTTTTCCGATGGCCGAGAGCAAGAGAAAAATCGCCAAATATTGTAGAATTCCGCCAAATTTCTTAGGCGATTTTTCGCTTGCGCCGAGATTATGGAAAAGTACCAAAACGGCAAATTTTATCAACAGTAATAATGTGGCTAATAAGTTATTTCTAACATCAATAATGTACGATGATCAAAAAGATATTTATTTTGCGGGAAAGTCTCTGTATTTCAGCAAAAGGAAGCCGTTTTGAAGAAATATTTCATAGTAATCTCTTCATTACGTTGTTTACTTTATAATCAAAGCTATTTTTGATTATTTTTAGCACCAACTGAATACTTGTTTTATGGCTTTTAGTTACATTTTTTTTAAATTAAAAAACTGTGCTGTGACATTTTAAATTCTATTTCAGGTTGTTGATTTTTCTAAATCTGATAATTATTTTCTAAAATAAATTTGTCTAACACTCATATTTATTTTAAATTGCTATTATATCGCGAATTTTAGTCCTAATACATGGAATATTTTAAGTTCAAAAAAATTGTGTGCTTGACGATCTCTGTTAAATCTGAATAATACGACCATATGAAAAAAATTAAATGTCATAATAATAATTAAAAGAAGAAATATAATAAAAATATAATTAAAGCTTTATATTAATATTTTGACGTTTTTGTTGTTGCTAATGGCACTTGCCATGTACAAGCACGCTGACGGCCGTCAGTGATTTTAAGCCAAATTAGCGTCTCTTGTTTTTGAAATAGCGCCAACTAGGATCAAGAGTACGACCTAGCTACGCACTCATCATAGCCGTTTGCACAGCCTCTTCTTACAGAGGAGCACATTTATACGTCTTACATATAAAACACAGAAGAACAACCTCACCCAAATTTGGACTCGAACCCGGGGCACCCAGCTATCGGGGGAAGACACGCTATCTCTACGTCAGGAAGCTGGTATATTAATATTTTAATTTAATTCAGCAATTCTTTTAATTTGTTGCCAAAATTGGTTTTTCAAACTCATGGAATTCTGAAAAAGGAATATCACACTCCTTAAAAAGAAGAAATTTCTAACTTCTTTGTTTAAGAGTAAATAAAACAGACAAGGCATGATCTGACAAGTGTACTTTACTTTTCTGGATTGTAATAAAAAATGGAATGCTAAATATTTCTTGAGAACAATAGATGTTTAAAGTTCAAGCATTCTTATCTCAAATTTAAATCAAATGCAACAATGAAATAAATTTCATTTTTAGTACACGAACAAATGAAAAAATGACAGTCTTAACATTAAAACAATCATATTGCATTCAGTAAATACAGACACTTTTCACTTACAAATTATTATAAAATACATACCATTGTAAAAATGTCTAAAACTTCGATTCTTTTTAAACAAATGATGAAGCCGGCTCTCTGGTCCAGAGGTAACACGTCTTCCTCATGTTCTGGGAGTTCCGGTTCGGGCATGGCTGTTTTTCTGCATGCTATCTGTGAGATGTTTGAATATGCCCCCCTGTAGAAAGGGTTTGTGCGAGCGAATGTGGTGAGTGTGTATCTAAGTCGTACTCTTGGCCATAGTTGACGCTACTTCAAAAACAAGAGGCGCTCCTTTCGGCTTAAATCTGCTACTGTATCAACAGCGGGCTTATCCATAGGCAAGGGCCATTAGTAACAACAACAAATGATAAAAGGACAATTTTCAATTTATCAACTGACATTTTATATTTAAAAAAAATTTCATTTTTATGTGAAGATATTAAAAAATCTCTTACAAAATTAAATTAGCATTTTTATCGAATTCATTATAACCCAATTTAAATTTTAAAAATATTTTTTTCGACATTATACTACAATTTTTAGTGAGTTCATTGTTGTCGAATTTAAATTTAAAAAATGGTTATAAAATTGTTAACATTTTTATCGTTATCGAATTTAAATAAAGAAAATTTGTTACAATATTATTATTAACACCTTTGACAACAATGAACACGAAATCGTGTTCATTGTTGTCAAAAGAATTTTTTTTTCTTCAATTTGATTGTCCTTTGAGATCTTAAAATGAACATGTTGTTTTTGTTGTTTTCGTAGCACCTCGAGTAAAAACTGAACTTGACTTCAATATTAGAAATAAGTTGCCTTTCTTGAAAACATTCTCACAAAATTAGCACTCACTTCTATAGCAAAGCACCTTCAGCAACCAGACAATTGCTTTGAATAATTCCGAGCTAAACTCACAATGGAATGATGTTTTGAAGAATGCTGGACATGAGCACAACCCAAAGATGGAACCCTGAATTTTCTTTTTCTGATTCATGCTTTTCTTTGATAAGTACCCAGGTAGCACATCTTGTAGTTTAATATTGTACAATATTGTGCGATATTATATGATATTAAACAATATTTTACAATATTAAAC
>JAOUZG010041316.1:3589756-3623526 GCA_026289955.1 Argiope argentata | reverse complement strand
ATTGTGCGATATTATATGATATTAAACAATATTTTACAATATTAAACTATATTGTGCAATATTATATGATATTAAACAATATTTTACAATATTAAACAATATTGTGTGATATTATATGATATTAAACAATATTTTACAATATTAAACAATACTGCAAATATTGATCAATATTGTACAATATTTGTGTGCTACTAGGGTATATCAGGAGTGTGATTCTTTTATATAAATTATGCAATATCTTATATGTGTTTTTATGATGCATTAACGCAGCAGGACCCCAAGTGAAGAAGTGTGAATCAGTTACTCAAAAGATATAATATCCTATTATGTTAAATCATACTTTTAACCATTGGAACCACTAGATCAGGAGTGTGATTCATGTTCTAGAACTCTGTAATATCTTACCCTTTTTCATCAGGCATGCTATAAAACCCTTTAATCCTCCAGCTACTTAACCTGCTATTTCCGTGGGTTGGTAATGTCCATTTTCTATGCCATCCTGCATTTTTCATAGCTTCGTGTTATTTCAATGGTTCTGTCAGCAGATGTTTATTATTACATATTATTATCATGTAACCTATAGTTTTACTCACTTCTTAAAACTTTTGTTCAAAAAAATACTTCACTTTTGTTTAAAAAAATATTTGAACTTAATTTCAAGCATCGCATCTAAATCGTGATTTAAACAGATTAGCCTGTCAGAGGGTTAAGATCATTGATGCGAATGTCAGAAGTACGATTGATTTTCATAATTTATAAAATATCTTATACACGTTTCTCGACTTTGTTATGCAATTCCACGTTAGAATCAGTATAAATGAAATAGGATGCGGCTAAATAAATTTGTGATAGGAGAGAGCATTACCCCATTTCCGCCAAGGAAATTTAGCGCCAAATATGGCAACCCGATGTTATCGTTGGAGGATATCTTCCTCCGGGAAGATATCCCCCTAAGACGCAATGGCTCGGGGATGTAAGGAAGTCGCCACTTTGTCTCCGGTTGGAAGAGACACATGATCGAACAATGATACTCCTATCCAGCGGTGAGGCTATTCATCCTTTGTTGCAAATTGTGTTTCTCCCGTTCTTAGAATTTGAGAAGACAGATAATGCATCACACATGTTTTCGGCTCATTAAAGCAGCAAACCGTGTCGAAATACCAGATGGGACTATTTCGTCTATGGACCACCCAAACTGGGAAGGGTTCCGATAACGAACAGCAGATGCTCTTTACGACCCGTTGAAGAAATTAGTGTTTCCTTGAACCCCTTTGAAGAAAGAATGCAGATGCGAACAGCGGGTAGTGTGAAGGTTCTGATAAGGGTTGGATGTCTCAGAAACCTTCCTTCGACATGATGGCGCGCCAGTGGGAGTAGAATGAGTGGACAATCGGCATCTCCAGCGGGCCAATATCAGCCTGAGAGGTGGAGCTTCGCTACCGTTAAAAAGGGATTCGAGAAGCCGATCGAGAGAAGAGAGAAGAGAGGAGACAAGCTGATCCGGAGGACGAGACGAGCTGTGAGGAGTGCTGAAGTTGAAGAGATACCACGTGATCTCGAGTTTGTTGGAAAGATCTACCGGAAGAAATCCGTAGATCTCTGGAGCTACAGGCAGTAGCCGAGCACGCGGACAATTGTGAATCACCGGCATAGATGCCGAAAGAACAATCCAGTTGTAAATTATTCTCAGTATCTAACCTAGATGACGTGTGTGTGTGTGTGTGTGTGTTTTGTATAAAGCTGTAAATAAACCCTTTTTGTATAACACGCTACCATTTAATTTGACCGACCAGGGTCAAGTCATTACAGGGAGTTGGTGATTTTGAAAAGGGCGCCAAGGGGGCGATGTTCTCTACGGATCAACCTAAATTACGTTCTGTTCTACATATGCTTTTATGCCAGAGTTTAACTCAAAATGACAACTAGTGAGTACACCAGGATTAAAACTTGTTTTCTTAAATTATGGAATGCATGGTTTTCAGTCATACTATGCCATTCCTGAACCTACTAGGATCATTGGTGAATCCATTAAGAATGGTGATGGCAAGCATGCAATAATTAGACATATTTTTCTGCTTGGCAGACAAATTGGGATTTGCAGATCCATAATAAATTATATTCGATCAAATCTTTCATTGGTTTGTGGCCTGCTCTTCCTGAACGAGATATCTTTATTAAACATTTTCACATTCTGTTATTAGTTGGGCGAGATATTTTTAGAAATATCAACAGCAAAAAGTGGATTAAGGATTCGGAATATGAACTTTTAATAAGGACAACAGATATTAGTTGTAAAACGAGTTTAATTATTAATGAACAAAAAAGAAGGAAGTTCAGAATTTGAGGATAAAAAAAACATGCGAAGTAAATAATAAAGTTAAATAAATATTTAACTTCGTATTTATGTTCATTAACCTATATAACATAATTATTATTTAATATCCCATTCATTTTGTATTGAAATATTGGTGCTTACGCATTATACCGTCCAACTTCATCGCCAAATTTGAAAACATCGCCAATGGGTTGATAGACTGCCAATTATGGCAAACCGGCAATGGTGTAATCGGTTGGTCTTTATCGCCAAATTTAAATCCGTCACCAAAATGGTACTAAACCGTTGACGATCGCTGGAGAAGACGGTATAATACATAAGTACCGAAATATTTCGTCATACCCAGTTAAAAGGTTAAAAATCATTCATCATATAAATATTAATTATCATTTATAAAAATCAATTTTAATTATTTTTTAAGAACTTTTTATGGTGCTTACTTCTTTTGATATATTTATAGTTCCTACTACTTTCATTCAATAGCAGATTTATCTTTGAAAGTTTGTGTAGTTATTATATGAAAAAGATTTTATCAACCAAGTTATAAAGCATTGTGATAAAACACTTGATTTTATTTATTAGACACTCGCACAGAAATCACACATTTCAAATATTTTATTGAAATAATTACATGTAAATAAAATATACAATCAAATTAATAATATACTATACTTCGTTATTGCACTAAAAAATAATAAAATATTTAAAGACAAATTTACATTATTTCACATTACATCAAATATAAAATTATCACTTGATATTTTCATATGAAGTAGGCATCGGTAAAAATTCAAAATCCAAGTTTGTAACTGCTCCAGACGATTCCGAAGATTCCTTTAAGGAACTTTCGCGAAGATGTTCTTTGGATCTCGTCTTATTCGTTGCATTTACAACAGATATTTTTCGTTTGATCCCATTGATGCGTGGTTTTTGAACCAGGAGGCCATCTTTGGTCACAGTTAGAGGAAGTACTTTGCGAACAAAAACTGATTTCTTCTCGTATTTTGAAGCTTTCTTCTTTTTCTTTTTCTTTGAAGCCAAACTGAAGGATCCCGCAGTCCCCAGGGCTTTTCTGGAACCAGTTGCTCTGATGAACATTCCGTCTTTTAGGCCCTTTAGAATAGCCTTTTTGACATTGAGTTTTAGTTTCTGGGGATCCAAAATGGAATAATTGCCTACAAAATACAATTTTTTTTTTATCATTAAGAGACGTTAAAGTATTGAAATTTATTCAATAAATTTGTTACCAAATGCATCGTCAATTTAAATTTTGTCACACCGATTAAGCAATACTGATCTTTGATTTCTAATATTTTTCGGTTAAGGAAAGAAATCATTGAAATCGTCAAATATTTCGGTATTTCAAGTTTTATGAATCTTTATATTTAACATGTTTCCAAGATTCAAATAAAAAACATTGAGAGTTTTATGAATATTTCATACTCTCCAGAGACTCAAGTAAGAAATGTTGATAGTTTTATGAATCTTTATATTTCATATTTTCTTGAAACCGAAATAAAAAACGCTGCAAGTTTTATGAGTCTTTATTCTCATGTAAGAACATGATGTTGTTTGGGGGATGAGGTTTTTGGTGTCAACAAAAATCCGTACGCGAAAATAAAGACATTTTATTATCTGCATGAGCATCTAAAAAAATTAGCTTTTAATAACGTGTTGCCGTTGCATTTACAAAATCTCCGATTAAAAAATAATTTAATGACTACAGCAAATAAAATCTAGAAAATATTTTCAGCACGTGGTTAAATGAAATGAAATAAATAGGAATGTGATATTTTTTTAAACAATAAATGCGATACATAGTTTCTTGGATCGTTTTCCATACTAAAGTGACTCATTCGATGAAACAATTAAAATAAATAAAAAAATATATATAATTTCACTTTCACGAGCACGTGGTGCTTGACTGTTCAAGAAATGATGTTCTGACATGATACATTGAAATATGCATAGGAGATTTCATTTAAAAATTTTTTAAACATATTTTTTCAAGATTTAAATAAACTCGTGAAATTTGGATTCGTTATCACTATCAACATAATAACCGAAAAATGGGAAATATTTACAAAAGGACAATACGATAGAGAATTTTTATAGAAAGGGAATTTAGCACTAGTTGCAACAGGCGAAAATTGTAAAATACACTTTAAGCAGTCATTTTTTTTAAAATCCTTTTAACAGAAATCATACTAAACATGAGTTTTATGACTGAACCTATTAAAAAAGCAAAGTTAATGTCCTGTTGAAATAGATTGTGAGAAAGGCAGTGAACTTGCTCCCATTTCAGATCATAAATAGAAAAGAAATATTTCTTAAATTTTGATTTACGATAGATTAGTAAAAAGATATAAAAAAAATGTTTATACCATTAATTTTCGTTTTTGTATAATATAATTATTCAGTAAAGTCATTAATGATAATCTTGGCATAATATGAGATCCGCCAAGCAAACCCAAGTAACCCCTCTTCCATCTTGGCATCTTATATATAATGGGACTTAGTGATTTTTGGGTAATCTAAAGATTTCCAAGTAAATTCATTATCTTGGGGAGCTTGACATAATCTGAAAGTTATTATCTTAACCTCTATCTATACATAGTATAAAATGAAATCTCCTGAAAGCGTCAGTAAGTTGGAATCGCAAAAACTCAAAAAATAGTGAACGGATATTGGAAATATTAATACCATTTTGTAGAGCATTTATTGGGGAAGGTTTTAGTGCATTAAAATCATATCAAAATAAAAAGGTGAGCTGTGGTATGCATACATTTCTTTGTTTACACCTGATTTTAAACAGGGTTTCAAATCTCATTACTCTGAAAAGAAGGAAATCCAACCTCGAAATGATCGCCTGTGTTTTGTCATCTGATATATCATAATTTTTATCTTTGTAACAATCTAAATATTTCTGAATGCGGCCTATAAAAAATTGTTTTGTAGCTATTTTTGATAATTTCTAAATATAATTTTATGTTTGATTTTGAATAACATGCCCATGTCATATCTAGTGGCTTGATTTAAAGTTTAAAGCTAATTTTTCGGTACTTGCTATTAGACCATTGATCTTTATCGCCAAATTTGAAGGCGTCGCCAATGAGTTGCTAAATTACTAATAATGGCAAGAAACCACCATTATTTTAAAAATTGTTCGAACTTTAACTGTCGTCCGCCATTTTGTTGGTTTCGTTGGCGGCGATGATTTATCGCCAAATTTGATTCCGTGGCCAATGAGTTACTAAACCGTCAGCGACCGTAGGCGTCGACGGTCTAATAAGTAAGTACCAAAGCCATGGTACTTACGTGTGGGTATTGCTAGATTTATATATGATGTAACTGAAAATCATTATGTAAATCTGAAGGTCCAAGAAAAAAACTATTTGTTAATTATAATATAATCTGCCAAAGAAAAGAAATTTTCTTCCAATTTTTTTTTTTTTTTTTGTATTTTCTATTTAACGTAACTGAACACAAAACATAAATTTTGAGGAAATAAATAATACAGGAAATTTCAAAATTCCCCAATTTTTTTAAAGATAAACATTATATTAAATGCCAAGATTAGCGCCAAATCCAAGTTAGTTATCTCGGAATTATAGAGGAGTTTCAGAAATTTCATTAAAACAAATAAATATCTAGACTTCTCGCACTCGTTCTGAATTAGAAATCACCAATACTGAAATTATATTTAATTTTTCGACCATTCAATTCTAAAGTCACCAGTTGGATAAATTCAAAAACGTACGTACTCAATATCCAATTCACAATCGCTGTAAGAGATGCACTTTTACCATCATTCTCTAAAAGAAAAATTGAAAGAGTTTATATACTTGATACATTAAAAAAAAGAATATTTTTATTTAAAAAAATGATCGATTACCTTAAAATTGAAAATACGTAAGTTATCTGAATTCAATCAATAACGAAAAGATAATCTACAATAACAACAGATAACAGAATTGATAACGCACAGATAACTTATCATTCATCATGAAAGTCGTAAGAAATTGTAATGTTTCTCTGTTTAGTTAAGCGTATTCTAAGAGATTCCAGATAATAAATGCTGAATAATTCCCCAATAGAATGATACTCGTCCGATCAATATGATAAAGGAGACAATTCTAGATAATGCAGGACTCATGCCGGTATCTCAAGCTGATCCGTTTCCACAGCTTGTTCACAGAGTTCCATTCTCTCTGTAGAGTTGCGTTAGCGAATTAAGGTATCACTCTGAGGGACGGGGGCTATTACTGCTTTTTTAATTCAAGATTTGTTTTTCTGCTTGCATTGTCTCTATTTGCACTACATGTTTTGCTTAAATCTTTGTTTCCTTCACCTATACGTCGTGTTTTCGGATTGAATGAAACATTTTTGATTGAGTCTGTTGGATTCCATTCACTAAAAATCGTATGATGATTTTCCGTATTAATATAAAAACACACAATAATAAAAGATAGACGATTACAAAACATTTTAATTCTAAATGAAACTGTATCCTTTAAATGAGATTCAAAAATTGAATTATCCTATTCATTTGCCGATATGATAAATAAGACAGTTACAATAACATTTGGAGTAACTGAAGTTATTGTTACTGTTTATATAATTACAATAATAATTGGGGCAACTAAAGTTATTGTTACTGTTTATATAATTACAATGATATTTGGGGCAGCTAAAGTTATTGTTACTGTTTATATAATTACAATAATATTTGGGGCAACCAAAGTTATTGTTACTGTTTAAATAATTACAATAATATTTGGGGCAACTCAAGTTATTGTTACTGTTTAAATAATTACAATAATATTTGGGGCAACTCAAGTTATTGTTATAGTTTATATAATAACAATGATATTTGGGGCAACTAAAGTTATTATTATTGTTTATATAATAACAATGATATTTGGGGCAACTAAAGTTATTATTATTGTTTATATAATTTTTAATATCCATATTCTTAAAATTCATGAAAGAGATATACCGCAATTGCACCAAGAATCAATTTGTAAGAGTGCAGGTACTACTTTGCAATTCAGAATAGCACTAGTTTCAGGTTGTAAGAAAATCTTGAAGCTTGAATCCTAAGTTTAGTCTTGTTAAATATAATGGTCCTTTTATATTCGTCAAGTTAATTTGAGTTCAATATTAGTACAAAACACCCAAAGATATTACTGTGATATATCTACGATATCAACAGTTTGCATCAAAGCAAACAATTTCTAGTTGAAAGCACTCAATATGTATATGATCGTTAACCCCTTCGCATATAGTAGAATCACGTATCAAATTATTGATTTTTTTTTTTAAATTTTAAATCTGCAGTTAGGTTCAAGTACTATGTAATTAAAAATGCAAAAGTTACTTTAAAATATTTCAATATCTTTGATTTTTCTTATTCTTCTAATGAAAATCAAAATAATAAATGTATAAATGACTATCTGTATTGAATTTAATCCTATAAAATGATGCTTTGGAATTCCATATGGTATTAAAATATTCATTTGTATTATGCGTCTTTTTATGTAGCCATACAATTGTTGATAGGGAATTTCTTAAAAAACATATCTTAATATGCATGATATAAGTTATGGACTTTTCATCTTGTACCTAAAAATCCTAACTTATTCATATTTGCACCATTCATCGGCATCTTTCTGGCTCAATATAACAGTAAAGTACCTGCAATAACCGCACTTTATATAACTTGCGTTATCTTTGTTGCTACGACACGTTATATATCTTGTAAGCTATCTTTAGCTTCAAATTGTAATTCCTCTGTAAATTATCGATGTAACAATTTTTCATTTCCATTTAGGCCTTTTGAGCATTTCTTTTTAAAAGTTTATGAAGGAGCTCTAAATCTTTTGCTACACATATGCTCAAAGAATAAATTTTTTTTCCAAAATCATACAATTAATGTCCTTTATTATACGCAATGAACAATGGCAAAATATCACAATTTTAAAGCCAATTTCCTTATCAAAATGGTACTTCTGGTTTGGAGGGGGGAGGGGTCAAGCAAAGTGTATTATAATTTGCTGTAATTTTTACTAATACACTTAGCAAAAAAACTGATGTGGTTTTGAAAGAAAAAAAATGCGATCTTCAAAAAAAAAGATGGAAACTTCTTTTTTTTTTCTTTCCCCAAAGTGATCAAAAGTTTGAGCTTTTTAAATAGTCGGATAACTTAAAAAGAGTAGTATGCGTATTTAGAGATTCAATATATGAGCATGACATATAATCTAAGGGTATAGTAGTTACAAGATATTAACGTCCTTAATAGCACAAGATATTTTACAATGCCTCCATAAGATTATAGTTCAATATTCTAAATATCGGCCAATATCGTGAAGATATTATAACAATACTGTTGGGCATTTTGTGCTAATAAGGGCTACTACAAGATATTAACTGGATTAATGGTATATAAAACAATTTATACACAAATAATTTTCAATAACAGTAAATTTTATTTCCCGAAATTAAAAAACGAATTAATATTTAATACATATTTTTTTTTCTGTTAGAAAAGTATGAATATGAAAATAATATGAGGAAGGTAAAACTATCTATTTAGTTAGCTATAATCTAAGCAGAGATTAATTTTGACTTTTTTTAGACGAGACGACTTCAAAATTTTGTCAAAAACTCTTTACATATTACCCCGATATGTATACACCAAGAAAATTTTTAAAAAATAAGTTACAATGACTGAAATCTGAATATTTTTCGTTTTATTCTTTGAATCCAGCGGCAAATGGGCAAATTTACAAGAAAGTGAATCGTCATTTTTAAATCTTTGAAATTATAAGCCAATAAAAAGATACACTAACCGATTATTGAGATCGCTTTTTCCACTTTCTTGAAAGTAGGTTCATTCTTCGATGAAACAAATGCTAAAATTCGATTCCTTACATCTGCTTCAAAATCCGGATCGACTTTGGTATCTAATCGGGAATTCATTTATCCTGCGGATTTTAAAATTCTAACAAGCAACCACTGTAAGTACACGGAGTAGTAGAAATAGTGTATCTTCCGAGATATCAAGTGATTTTATGATCCTACAATGTTTGGCCACTCTGGTGTCAGAACAAATAAGTACAATAGCTTTCATAGGGTCGAAAATGAATTCGAATCAAGTTAAAGAAATGATATGTAAAACTTTGCAAAAACTTGGTGATATTTCAATGTTATATACAGTAAACATCCTTGTAATATTGAATTTTCTGAAGTTTGCATTAAAAAAATATCTAACTTAAATAACTCTTAAATATCTGCTCCCAATATTAATCAAATCTTGTTCCCATAATTTTTATTCACAGTCAGTCAATCTCACAATGCTGAAAAGTTTTGTTTTCCTTTCACTGGATGTAACAGTAACAAGACAAATTCAATATCTCAAGTCATTTTATATTTAATTGCCGTCAATACACTTAATCGGTACTGCATGTCCTTTAATCTCAAGTGAAAAAATGAAGAGTGTGATTACCTCCAAGAGAAAACAGATCGAGTCCAATACAGTGATCGTATTACACTATTAATGAAATTATATGCATATTAAAATAAAAAGCATTAATCCATTGCCAAATTTACTTAGAATATTAGAAGTTCTTTAACATTTACATCATTCAGGTTCGCAAAGTCCTTTGTTTTATGTTAGGTAGTAAAATTTAATTTTCGAATAGAATATTTTCAAACTATAAAATTTTAAAAAAATCGAATGAAAAAAAAAATGATTATCGACTTATGCATGTTCATTGAGATATATATGCATAAAAATAATTGTCTATCAAAAGAATTAGATATCAATTTTTTTGGAAAAATTTTATGTATCATTTTCTTACACTAAGAAAAAAACAATATGTCTGATAAATAACCACACAAATATTTGTTTCCATTCTAAAAGCTTTCATTGAATACATAGAAATTTGAGAAAGAATTTTAATTATTTAATTGGCATTTAAATTTTAAAGATAAACATTTTTATGTTCTAAAATGAATTTTTAATGGAAGTCAACTCATTTTTTCCAACCCATTTTATACCAAATTTTATAAAATTGTAGCGATCATTATAAATCTCTCGGAGAAAGCGCGCCAAAGTGACGTGCATTTCATTCTCTGTGAATCATAAATGTATTGCGGCGTAGTAGTACTCTGTTCCCAGCCTCGAGGCAAGCGCGGAGTAATACATCCGGGGGATTCCCCAGCGGCAAGGTGTACGATGTTTCGGAGAGCGAATAAAGTTTTATTTTTGATATAAAAACAAAAACAAAAAGTGAACTTTTGGCCCAACCGATTTGTTACTGGACTACTAACCATAAGAGAGGCGGGGAACAGAGTACTACTACGCCGCAATACATTTATGATTCACGGAGAATGAAATGCACGTCACTTTGGCGCGCTTTCTCCGAGAGATTTATAATGATCGCTACAAAATCATAAATATATATATATATATATATATATAACAAGTGGCTAAGATGAATCTTTTGTCAACTATATATATATATAATTAGGCCATGTTCTGTAAAAAAATATCAAGAAATATGTATTATTTACAATACATCTAATATGCACAACACATCTAATATATTTAAGTTGAATCACAGGGAAGAATTCATATTAAATGAAACACAATAAAAAAAAACTAGTGTTATGTCATACTTTTTCTATTTCATCTCAAAAATATATCATACGCACGTACAATAATAATCAAACTTCAAAAAAGTACTATTTTTTAAAAAAATCTAAATGTAATAAATTTAAGCTATTTTCTGTTTAAAAAACATATCATGAAGTGTATTATTATTTCCCAATTGCATGCATACAGCATAATTAAAACCTATCACATAATTTAAAAATTTCTATAAAGGTTCACAATTATAATGTTTTCAAACATATAAAGATCTCAAGATTTCAGATAAACAATCGCCTTAAATTTAAAAAAATGTTCAGACACAATCTATTTATTCTTTAATAAAATCTATTCTTTTCTTTATATCTATATAAACATTCTTTTATGCTTTATATTATATGTAAACATTGATAAAACATATATTTAAGGAAAATGAACTATTTTCACAATAACAAAATGCAATAAACATGAAGAACTATATATTATTTATAATTTATATGCAATAAAAATATATTATGGAATATAAATTTATTATAGAATTATACAGTACTATAGTAGATAATTTTAAAACATCTATAAAGGTATATAAAATTTAAATGTTTAAAAACATCTATAAATTATATATATAATATTCAAAAGTTTTTAAACTATCAAAAAAGCAGTACTTTCTCACATTTTCCTTCTTGAATAATTTTTTTAAAAAAATTTGCTCATCTTTTAAATATATAACTTTTTTCAGACTCATTTTTTTCCTTTCTTCTCCCTTCCCAATAACTGGAAATGAATGAATATGCTTAATAAGTTGAGGATAAAGAAAAGTTGAATGCAAGTAAATTTGAATTTAAATACTAAAATCCAAAATAGAAAAATTAACATAATTTTTTTTAATTGATTGACAAAATAATGAATTTTTCGGAATATTGAAAAATAAACACCTTCTTCCTTTTAAATAAATCGATTGACAGAATAATGTACAAGACAATATTTTTCAGAAACAAAAATTAATAAAATTGAAATGCAGTGAATTATATATAAATCTAGTCTAATAAACTTGAATATAACCCTAATATTCACAAAACAACTGATATTTAAGTAATGTTAAATTTTCACACCTTATAAATGAAATTTTATAGAATTAAACAAAATCTTGAATGAAAGCTCATTTTATAAAGCTATATGCATCAAACAATTTGATCATTACAACTGGCCAAGAATAATCCATTCCAGTTCTTGTATAAACACAAAAAGAATTATAAATATGTTTAGGACGCTAGGAATATACTTGATTTTAGTATTTAAAATTTGACAATAAATTGAAGAATAAGCAAAATATCTGAAAAATCAACTACAGATTAATGAAAATAAGTAGAAAATTAATAAAGTAGGATAACAAAAACTGCTAAAAATTTATGGATTAGCATCATGTAAAAGTAAATCTTAAGCTTGGCATAAGTCAGATAAATATTAGTTTATTTGTTAAAATGTTCTCAGCAGATTTACTTCTTTAACAAACAAAAAAAATCTTTATTTTAACTATTTATTTGTCAACTATTATTATTTATTAAATTATTTTTAAATTAACTATATAAACAAAGTAATTTAAAAAATAAACATGCTCTCCATATGATTATCTTGGACATTTCATGCTGTATCATTTCAACAATATAATTCTTAGGCAAATTTTAAAAAAATTGCAGTCAATTAGTTGCAATTGTATCTTTTATTGAAGTTAAAAGCAATTCAAATAATTGATTCAAATTTACACAAATTTTGATAAGAATAGCACCTGCCGAAATACAGTGTAAACAAATTAAATTTCAAGAATTCATAGAAATGCATTTTTATTCTGAAATTTAAGGTATCTTTTATGTTGAAGTGATCACTACACTAAAAAAAAAAATGGTTATTTTTCAAAGCCTGGCAAGAGAAATTACTGTACTAATAAAGATTTCTTGAAAATACTTCCCAATTCATCGTTATTTTTTTTAAACAAAAGAAAACAAAATATTTTGAAATAATAACTTTAATTGGTAGTTATTTTTACACATTTACAAGCAATTTTCAGTTTACATTTAAATCAACAAGCTTCTTTATATATATGTAATGCAATAATCACAGTTCTATATCTTTGTAGCTTTGCAATAAAACTACAGGGTTGTAAAAATAGCCAAACAACCCTTTATCATAATTAATGAAAATGTTACAACTACAATTAATATAATGAAACAAATGCATTTATACAATATAGCTTAATTTTGCACAATTAACATATAATGGCATGCCTAACAAAAAACATTTTAAGAAATTTTACTTACAATGAAAATATTTATTATATGAAATGCCATTTTACATTAAGAGCAAGTTTGCAATCTCATAACAAATATCAAATCAATATATAATGAATATATTTTTTTTAAAAAATTAATAAAATTATCAGCAATTGTATTTAAAGGAATTATTTTAAAAAATCAAATTGCAAATTTTAATTCTGGCATTTAATATGCTAATAAATGTGTCTCATGTCTTGTATTTAGCAAAATAAAAAGGATTCAATAGAATTTCAACTACAAAATTAATAATATTGATGAACAAAACTTAATTTTTTTATAAAATAACTAGGTCTTGAAATGCTCAATAGATTATTTCTGAGAAAAAAATGAATATTAATAACTTGAAGCTTTTTTTTATTTTAAAAATTGAACAAACCACAGTTTCATAATTAAAAGTTTTAGTCAATAAACCAGAACACATAGTGTATTACAAAAGAATCAACTATTAACATGTAAGTACTTCAACGAGAAAATGATAAAAATTATAAAAATATTCACTAGAGTCAAAAATATAAAAACATCTTGATAATTTGAAATCATTGTAAGTTCCAATGGAATAAAATATAAATGACATTTAATTTTTCTTCTTTTCCAAGTAGTCATGTTATAAAAGATATAATTATTTTGGCACATTTAAAAGGGCATTTATTTATGCAGATGCAATAGATTTTGTTTCTCATTCATGCAGCACCTTTTTAAATAGCCTATGCACAGACTCCTAGACAAGAAGTTTGCCAGTTATAAAATAGAAACAATACCCAAAATTGAACAATGTAAAATCAAAAAATGTATCATATTTAATTATTTTATCAGTAATTCAGTCAATCATTTAAAAAAGTAACTTTAAAAAAAGTCTAGTTTCAAACATATCAACATTTAATAGCGTCCTCAAATGCGAAAGGCTTAACACAAGATGCAAAAATGGCATCAACACGATACATTTCTTTTAAGTAAATGAACCAATAGCATCCAATTCTTCTTACTAGACAAGTTTCAAGGTCATATAATTGCAAGTCAGCCTTTTCTTTCAAGGCTGTTTTTTCTCTCCTCAAAGCAAACTGAACATCATAATCTACATTATATGAAGGAGCACCTTTCATCTTACCAAGAACAATATGACAAGCTCTTCCTTTAGCAAAGTGAGATATACTTTCCAATGGCTCGCTAACTACCTGACCAGTTGTAATCAAAGTCTCATTACTTTTACTAGAAATAAGTTGGACTTTAAAATCAGGAAGTTCTTTCTTAGACTCTTCTAAAAGTTTGGACGGACATAGAAGCTTACCATGTTTAGTAATACCTTCATCAAGCTCATCATCCATTTCCCAAAATTCTTTCTGCTGATGAGTCAATTTCACCCTAGCTGCTATCATATGCTTTGAAACCACAAAACCTGCTATGAATAATTTTGACATTTTACCATATGCATTTACAACAACTTCTTTCTTGAAATATTCATTCATAGCCTTCATAAAATCCCCAAATACTTTCACTGCACAGTACGCTACATCTTGTCTTGTATCATTCAAACCGTAATAATGTCTAGCCGCATCTATTGGTGATAATTCCTCTCCATCAGAGTCTTTTTTTGGACAATTTCTACAAATAATATTATTAAATTCTGGAATACCTTCTATGCAATCTTGGATATACAAGCTAGCTATATGCCTTAACCGATTGGAGTCAAGATCATGTAAATACCATGCACAAAATAAATGTTGAAACATATTCACAGGCTGAATGATTGTTGACGCTTGTGTGCGAAATGAATTCGCTAAACTACCCTCAGGCCAAGACATGTTAGAAGTCTTCGTGACTATCGGAGGTATAACAAGTATGACATACTGCATTTTATATGCTAAAGCAACATAATATCGATTTTGATGTACATTAGACATTGTAGAATCAATTACTAGTAAATTATGGCCTTCCTCCAGAGCTTTTTTTGCAGTATCTCGAAAATAAGCATAGAAAGATTCAGTATTTTCGGGTGAACATATATCATTATAATGGAGTCGAAACTTTTCATCCGAGATAACACATGATGTATATTTAAAAACTTTCTCCACAGTTTCAAACTCCTTTTTACGTTCGCCATAATATGGACCTTGAGCAATTATCATGACTTTAGCAAACTTAACATACATTTCAGTTTTTTTGTCCTTATTCATCTTTAGAGGAAAATAATTTACAGAAACTTTATCCCTGGAATTGGATATTGACGATTCTCCCAGTTTCTCAGCAATACCACCAATGTTAGACGCCATTACCAATATTAAATGCTATTAAAAATTTTAAAAAATTTAAGGAAATATTTATCCTTTTGGTTTATTTTAAGAAATATAATATCTTATCACAGTATCTGGCGTTCACTCTTCCAAGAAAATGGTATTCCTCACATAGCAATAAATGAACTAATAAGCCTACGTCTGCTAATATATAGTTTAGGTTTTGAATTCTAGAAGTTACAGTTGAAGTTAATTAATGTTTTTACAAGCTTACTTAATAAATAAACAGGCTTTGCGGGAGACAATGTATAGAATAACTAAAAAAGGGGGGTTGAAAATTAACCTGTTAAGCAGGCCTTTCTGTTGCTGATATTAACACTTTACTTATGAAACATAATAACTAACTAAACAAACATTTTATATAACCATTATATAGGGGAATCCAATTTTCGATTTCTTTTTTTTTCCTAGTGAGGAAAAGCTTTTTTTTTTTACTTGCTAATAATTTTGATTACTTACGAAAAAAATTTAGATATATATTAATATAAATTGAATTAAATAAATTTGTTTAAGATTAAATTAGATTAAATAAAATAGTTTAAGGCGTTGCTTAAATTAAAATGTGGCGCTAGCTTCAAAAGCCAGATAACATCTGCGATACACAAACGTACTATTGTATTGTGTTTATGTTACTCTGCTACAAACACCAACGTCGCGGTTTTGTTCCTCGAACTTTACTTGCCATCTTGAGGACTTTGACTACGCAACCTCGTGCAGCTGTAGCGGCGTCATATAAGCACAGCAAAATTCGTCAGATACTCTTGACGCAGCAACCAAACAATGGCATCATATTTACTTGCGTAGCAGCCAACCAAATCCACTTAGACTCACGCGTACTCTTACCATAACGTTTGGCGCCTTAAGGCCCCATCATACGGCAAAATATCGTCAGCACTTTCGTCGACAAACGACGACGAAAGTGACGTCACTTGAGGATTCGTTTCTCCCGCTTAGAGAATATCAGCAGTTTTCTCATTTCATAATTCATGGAATTCTAATCAAGACGTTTGCTTGAATTTGTAATTAAATCCGGGATAATTTTTTAAGTGATCCCATTAGCTTTCAATGAATGCAAAAGCCCATGGTAGCAATAATAGTTGCAATTTTTTTAAAATTCAAACTATCTTGGAATTTGTAGATATATAAATTACGAAGCCAGTGCAATGAAATTCCATTGCTTTAATAAATTGCAATTCTACTGACACATTATTGAATTAATTGGAATTGAATCACTTCTGCTTCAAATTTAATTTTTTGAGTACTTAATACAATGAATATAATAATGATTGTAAAATGAGACAAGTTGTACATTTATTGAATTTGAAAATGCTTTTCTAGCAAATTTTTTTCTTTGAATGTCTTTTTCATTTCTAATAGTATCAAGCTTATTGTCATTTATTGTAAATACTTATCGTACCATTCAATTAATTGTGATGTTTTTATCCAAATTAGTAACAATGAATTCTGTAAAATAATAAAACTTTTTTAATTATTCTTAGTAACAGTTTTGTAATTATTTTTGTAATAATAATGACAAGCAAAAAAAATTATGCTGCTTCTGTGTTTGCATTTTATCAATTCCTATAAATTTATCTTATGAATATGAAATTAAAAGTAAAAATATATTGAAAAGAAAAATGATTTGTGAGTGTGCATTCAATTAAGCTTAAAAGGTGCATACCATCATAAATAGTACTAAAATTTTAAAATCATCTTTATATACCTTAAAAGTGCTTATTTTTCTAGAAAGGTGCAAATAAAACAAAAATTAATAAATAAAACAGAAGAGAAGGGAATTTGCAGAGACCCAACAGGATATTTTTAAGTGAATAAAAAAAATATTGATGCTGATGTGAATTGTTTTCTTTTTTTTCTTTTTTTTTTTTTTTTGAAATATATTTGACCATATTCAGTCTTTATTTATTCAAATAATAGTACAATCTTTTGATAATAGTAATTCTTAAATAGTATTAACAGCTTCTATATAATTTAAAATTTTTTAACTCGAATGTTAGAGTGAAAGACATAATAGTGATTTTAAACTTTAATACTTAGATATTCCTGCAATGTTACAGAAATATAAAACATATTTTGTTTTGACAAAAATATAAAAATGATCATACTTTTATCATTAGCAAAAAACTAAATCACCTTTTGTATGATAGACAACAAATTTCAGGCTTCTTTTTCCACATTTTTTTCTTTTAAATTTAACAAATTAACAGTTAATTTAGAATGATATGTTATTTCTGATTGTACTGTTACAAGCGGGCGAAACGCGCGCTGAAAGCGAAAACGTTGGCGGCGCTTCAGCCGAGTTGACTTGGTGAGAGGAATATACTGGTAACCCCGAGACAATTCTGGCTGTGCCGCGTTTCTCTCGGCGTTTTCACCCAGCTATATAAGAAATGGGCTACCGCTTTTCGGCAGTTGCTCTCTCAAGGAAGAGAAGCGGTTTGCTGGACTAGCGGATTTTCGCTTGTTATTAGTGAGCTGTGTTTGCGTTTGCTGTTTACGCTGTGTTATTGAGCTCGCTGTGATTTACTATTGCTGTGCTATACTATAGCTATTTTGCAAACTGTGTTTATTGTGCGTAAGACTTGCAATTACGCTGTAAGTTGATTATTGCTGGATTGGGTTTTCTGAAGTTTTACTTTTTCAAGTCATCCTGTATATACCTGTAAATAGCTGTAAATAAATTTGTTTGTGCTGTCCTCAAATAAAGTCCATTCAATCCGAACCCGTTACGCTAAAAACGTAACAATACATTCGCATTGAGAAAGATGAATAGAATGATCACACATTTGGAAATGGTCTGACTTAAAAAAAGTGCTTTATTGCTTATTATTTCTGATGTAATGTAGTTTTTTCTAATGTTTGACAATTTGAAAATTTAAGAAAAACCTGTTTTATAATATCTATGCAAAATAAATGAAGTTTTAATAATTTAGCTTAGAAAATACTAAAAAAATGCAATGACATATTTTAGAAAATTATTTTTGATTATCATTATTAAAAATCCACAAAGATTTAAAAAAAACAGCTCTGTAGTTGCAAATAAAACGAAAACAAAACAAAACATGTAACACTTTTTTTAAAAAAGTAATTTTAGAAGTGAGTAAGACTAAATAGTGTATTGCCTTAGAATTTAACAATATTTATCAAGTGAAGAATCCTATTCAATGAATTGTTTAATTGTTTTATAATTTTGAACTGGTGTGGAAAAATAAAAATTATTTAAAGGAATGATAAATACAAATCGAGTCCAATATACATCCTCAAAAATTATTTTTCAATCAACTTTAAAAAAGTAAGAAATACTTCTTATTCAATGATATATAAACTACTGTATCTAGACGTTATATATATATATATATATATATATATATATATGCCGTAGACGTGCCGTACAAATTATTAAAGTTAGGAATTTGAAATATGGATATAAAACTGAATATGGATATAAAAGAAATCACTAAGAACATATTTTTGGGAATTTTAGTTAAAAATAAAAACTGGATTTAAATGTCTTGCCACCATATCATTGATATATATACTATTGTTGTAAGTATTTCCCACTTCCACACAAATCATTTTCCTTTTCAATATAATTTTGTTTTAAATTTAATATTGATACGATATATTTTTATTAATTTATAAACTACATAAAATACTGGCACAGATGATGCATATTTATTTTTTTGCTTGTCATAATTACTAAAAAATAATTACAAAGCTGTTACTAAGAATAATTTTTAAAAAAGTTTTATTATTTTAGAGAATTTATTGTTACAAATTTTGATAAACATTACAACCAGTTAAATGGGGGGAAATATTTACAATAAGTGACAATAACATTGACACTATTAGAAATGAAAAAGACATCGAAAAGAAAAAAAAATGCTAGAAAAGCATTTTCAGATTCAATAAATGTACAACTTGTCTAATTTTACAATCCTTATTATATTCCTTGTATTAAGCACTCTAAAAATTAAATTTGATGCAGTAGTGATTCAATCCCAACTAATTATAATGTGTCAATAGAAGTGCAATTTATTAAGGCAATGGAATATCATTGCACTGGATTTTGTAAATTATCTACAAATTCCCAGAAAGTTTGAATTGAAAACCATTTACAACTACCCTAGTAGCACACAAATATTGTACAATATTGATTAATATTCGCAATATTGTTTAATATTGCTACGTTTTTAGCGTAGCAGGTTCGTATTGAATGGACTTTATTTAAGGAGAGCACAAACACATTTATTTACAGCTATTTAGAGTTATTTACAGGATAATTGATAAAATAAAAATTTCAGATAAATACAATCCAGCAGTCAACAGTCACTTACAGCGTAAATGCAAGCCTTACGCACAATAAAAACAGATATCGTATTGCACAGCAACCGTAAATCGCAGAGAGCTCAGTAATACAACGTTAACAGCAAACGCAAACACGGCTCACTAATCCTCTAGTCCAGCGAGACGCTTCTCTTCCGGGAGAAAACTATCAACTGCCGAAACTGAGATAGTGGCAGATTTGACCGGGGCACCCGCCTTGCGAATCAAGGCCATCCCTATTCTCCTGGTGCATAGCGTCCCTAGCAGTGGAGTTGCCCTTGTCTGTAGAAGCTCTGAGATGTTCTGAAGAGTCGTCGTCTAGCAAAGTCCGTCGGCTGAGGTGTGGGTGAGGGAGCAGGTGGCATCAACCAATGGCGATCCATTCATCAGTCAGGGGAGGAGTCAGTGGAGCCGTCTGCATGGTGCTGTGTAAAGTCCTAGAGAGCAGCTGGTTTCTTAGATTTTTGCATTTTTGCTTTTAACCTATTGTTCGTAATGTGCGAATCACTCAGCTTCTATTTGGGTGGTGGGCAGGCGAGTCATGAGCACTCAGGAGAGCCGGTGTAAAAAGTTAATTTTCATTCAATTAAGATCACATTTCGGAGACTTTTAATTTCAATGTTGGGGAGGATTTGTTAATTTGGGTTATTGCTTCATTATCGTGGCTATCCATACTATTGTAGAAGTTGGTAGAGAGTTTTTTAATGTAGGTTTTAAAGGTAGGATATTGTAGTGCATTACAAATGTCCGTCATGCTCATGAATCACCTAGCGTTACAGATTTGTCTGATTACTTGACCATATAAAGTTTGCATTATATTGATCTTATATTTTACCGCATGTCCCCATATTGGGCATGCATAAGTTATTAATGGACGCAAATAGGCTGTATAAATAAGCATTTTCATGTCCCTATGCCTTTTTGAGCTCTGGCCTATTAGGAGGTAAAATTTACTCGACTGGGTTCGGAACTTGTCCCTAACAAATAAAAAGTGCTTTCTCCAATTTAATTTCCGGTCTAAAATTACACCTAGGTATTTTGCTTCCTGAGACCATGGGATGGGGCTATTTTTATGGTGAGTTTTGGGAAGTCTGGCTGCTTTCTGGCTTTGTGAAACATTACCGCCTCGGTTTTGGGGGCATTGATTTCCATTTTCCCTTTCTGAAATCAATCCTCCAATTTTTTTTAATGTCTATTTAGAGCGATGCAACTGTCGAAACTACAGCAACTTGTCCCTTATATAGCCGAGGCAGCGAGCACGTGGAAACAGGCGATGTCTTCATGAAAAATCCAGCGGCTACCAGACTATTCTTTTCGCCAAATCAACTCGGCTGGCGCGAAGCTTTTTCACAGCCGTCACCAACACCTTCTCCTCCTGCGCATTCACCCGTTTGTAACATTGCCCCCTCCTTAAGGAGTGCACGTCCTGGGCAATACAGACCCGAGCAGAAGATACTCAAAAGTTAAAATAATATAGACACACAATTACAGACATAATCATTGAAAAAGAATTAAAATAAAGAGCATTATTTACAAATATACAGGTCATATTTACATAAATGAAGAAACCATACTTTCAAATAATTACTTGAAGAGTTACCAAAATAAAGGGCTAGCCGGTCATAATGTACTACTCTTGGTTTTGAGTTCGGTGACTTCCTTATTCGAACCACGACGTCATTCAGTCTTTTCAGGATTGTGTAAGGGCCTTACAGGAAGACTGCAGCTTCAAAGAAAGTCCATTTCGTCGAATCTGGTTCCAGAACCATACATTGTCACCTTCCTTGAATTCATGTCCTGTGGCTTTAGTGTCGTACCTGGTTTTCATCTTCTCCGTCTCTATGTTGATCCGATCTCGGGCAAACCTGTGTACGTCTTCTAAACTGTCCTGGAGGTTTTGAACATAATCTGCAGGCGAAAAAGGCGTATCCGGTGGACACCCGAATAGAAGATCACAGGGAGTCGGAGTTCCCGTCCAAAGAGCATCTTGGGTGGTGTGAAGCCAGTCGTTTCATGAACCGTACTTCGATAAGCAAGCAGGAACAAGAGTAGTTTCTGATCCCAATCTTGTTGGTTCTTCGAAACGAAAAGAGAGAGGTTATTTAGAATAGTACGATTGAACCTCTCTACCATGCCGTCTGATTGGGGATGAAGAGGTGTTGTCTGAGTTTTGTCGATTCGGAGGAGTTTGCAGAGTCCTTGACATACAGCAGAAGTAAAATTCCTCCCTTGATCGGAGTGAAGCTGAAGAGGTGTTCCAAATCTGGAAATCCAGTTCTGAAGTAAGACTTCTGCTACAGTAGTCGCCTCTTGATCAGGGATTGGATAAGCCTCTGGCCACTTCGTGAAATAATCCATAACGACCAGAATGTTTCTATTTACATTGTCCGTCCGAGGAAGAGGTCCCAAGAGGTCAAAGGCGATTCTTTGAAATGGTGCACCTACATTATACCGCTGTAACTTGCCACAACTGAGTGTTTTCGGTCCTTTACGGGCGTAAAAGCTGTCACATGTTCTGCACCATTCTCGATCATCATCTTTCATGTTGTTCAAATAGAAATGTTTCCAGAATTGCCTTCATGACTTCGAAATGGTCACCTGCAAGACTGCTGTGTAATTCCTTCAGAACTTGATTTATCCTTGATCGTGGAAGTACAAGTTGCCACTTAAATGACTTTCCATCTTCGGACTCCCATTTTTTATACAAGCTACCATTTCTAATTTCAAGTGAATTTCAGAGAGCCCAATAATGTTTCGTTCTAGTACTGAGGCTTGAAATGTCCTGCCATTCAGGTCTTGAATTGTTTGATTGCATAAATTCTATAATCGGTTTAGTGCCAGGATCATTTATTTGTTCCTTGCGAACCTTTTCATCACACCAGAGATCAGATTGAGGTGAGAGGGCTCCTGCGATTTGGCGCACAGTTGGAGTAACAATCCCATATTTCCTTTCAGCAGAGAAGCAGTAGCGACAACCCTCGGAGCAGGGCTTTCTTGATTGGGCATATGCATTTCCATGCAACGACCCTTTCCTATGTTTAATTTCGGAGTCGTACTCTTGAAGTTTCTGTATCCATATGGCTATCTGACCCTCCGGATTCTGGAAATTTAAAAGCCAGGTCAGAGAAGCATGGTCCGTTTGGAACAGAAATTTTCTTCCATAAAGGTAACTATGAAAATTCTCCACTGCCTTCCCTATAGCGAGCAATTCTTTCCTGGTGACACAATAATTCCGTTCTGGTTTCGGAAGACACTTGCTCTAATATGCGATGACAAGTTCGTGGCCGTCGATTTCCTGAGATAATACTGCTCCAACGCTCTCATTACTTGCGTCTGTATCTAGGATGAATTGTTTTTCAGGATCAAGATAGGACAGGATGGGAGCCGATGTCAAGGCTTTTTCAAGTTGTTAAATGCCTTTTCGCATTCATCCGACCACAAGAATTTTTGTTTGTTTTCGATTAGACTCTGCAATGGTCTAGTGATCAAGGAAAACGACTTGAATCTCCTGTAATATGTGCAGAGGTCGAAGAAGCTTCTAAGTTCATGCACATTTTCAGGGCGGTGCCAGTCTCTAACTGCTGACACTTTTTCCGGGTCTGTTTGGACGCCAACAGCAGAAATTATGTGTCCTAGTTAGCTTACCTCATGACGGAACAGGCGACATTTAGATGGATTCAACTTCAAATTGGCATCTTTTAATTTACTTAGAACGTTTCTTAAATTACAAAGATGTTCTTCAAAATTCCATCCGACTATGATGATGTCATCAAGATATACGAGGCAAGCTTTTCTTGGGTAAGTCCTTTCATGACTGTCTCCATCAGACGTTCAAAAGTTTCTGGCGCATTACAAAGGCCAAAAGGCACGACCTTAAATTGTCACAGTCCATGTCCTCCAGTCGTGAACGCTGTTTTCTCACGATCGTCAGGATGGATCTCCACTTGCCAGTATCCACTTTTCAGATCGAGAGCAGAGAACCACTCGTTCCCGGCGAGTGTATCGAGTGTATCATCGATTCGGGGAAGAGGGCAAGAATCTTTCTTCGTGATGTCATTCAGTCGCCGGTAATCTACTCAGAACCTTGTAGAACTATCTTTCTTTTGGACCAAAACGATGAGAAAGGCCCAAGGACTAGACGAAGCTTCAATGACGTCCTTTTCTTGCATGTCATTTAATAAATTTTTTACCTCTTCTACTTTGGCAAATGGCAATCTTCTGGCGTTCTGTCGTATAGCAGGATGGTTTCCAGTATTGATTCGGTGTTGCGTTAACTTTGTTCTTTCGACATCATCAGATGTTTGTGAGAATAAGTCTTTAAATTCATCAATAACTCTTCCTGCAGCGACTCTTTGCTTCTTCTCCAATTCAGTGTCTTTAAATGATTCCCGGCTCACATAGTCAAAAGACTCCTTTGATATTAATTCTGTTCGCTTAGTTGTAGGCATAAAACTGAAAATTCAATAATTCGATGCATGTGGTAGACACGACATTGATTGAGAAGGGGTTAAAAAATCGAATGGAAATTTATGAAAGTAAAGGAAGATAAATTGATGAATGCAACCAGCCTTTCGATTATCAGTCATGCATACTCTATATTCTATTGTTTACATATTATTTTTAGTGAAATTATATTTTATCTTTTCAGCGAAAGTTTTAATAAAAGAAATGCATAGAAACTATTTTATAAAATCATAAATTTACTTAATTATAAAATATTTACTATCAAAACTAAAATACCTTCAAATTAACAATGTTATACATTCAAATAAATTCAGCTTTTTAAAGAAATCTCTATCGTAACATTTTTTTGCCGTTCTTCATAGAAAACGTTTTAAAAAATCGGTATCGTGTAGGAAGGATATAGATAAATGTGTATTTGTGTTTCTCAAAAACTATATGCTTTTAGGAATTAAAAAATATTTTGTGCAAATAGAATGGCTTGAAATGTTATATTCTAAACTTATAGCCGATGAAAATATCTTAAAAATATTTTATAATGAAAACAAAATTTATAATGTAATGATTTAAAACGAGACAATTTCTACCCCTTCAAAAAAAAAAAACTTGCATAAAGGGAACATAATTACTGAGCCAAATATCAAATTTGTTGAATATTTTTTATTCATAATTGTGTTTCTAAATAAGAGAGAAGGGGAAAAATTCGTCTGAAATTTATTAATATCTTCTCAAAGCGAAATTAATGATAATGAACATTGCTACTCTAAAAAAGGGAATGTAATAGATTTTGTCGGGTCACAAGTAATAACTATTATAGATTCTGAATTTTAACTATTGTCAATTCTTCAACTATTATAGATAAGACTATTTCATTAATTTTAGAATTGGTTATTGATTGAGAGCATTTGGAAAAATTAAGAGATTTAACGCAAAAATTGCAAAGTTTTCTCAAGTAAAAAAACATATATATATAAAGTATATATGAATCGAAAATACTAACTTATATACGTCATGCCTTTTATTCTGGCACTCATGCATGTATGTGTAATTCTCAGCTTTCTTATGATTACAAACATTTCCGCAGTATTATTTGCGAAAGAAATTGTTTTGAAGAAAGACTGAAATTAATTTTTAAATTTGATGAACTCATTTTTGGAGAATTGATGCATTTTAAAATGATATAGATGAATATAAAAAAAATTTAAATCAATTTTCTTCAAAACATATCAATTTTTTCTATAAGAATTAAGATTGAAAATATGAAGGCATTAGAAAAGTATTATTTAAGATGAAATTTCATTCACATAATTTTCCACCTGTTTTTCAAAGTGTGTTAAATATGAAACAAAGCAATGTCAAAATTTCTATTGAATAAAATTGATGCATGGGTAAAGGTTCATTGAAAATTAGCAAATGTTTTGTACTTGGGTGGTCTGTCTTTCATTTGCCCTCTTCGTGGGTTTACTCCTCATTTTACCTCCTTTTATGACTCCATTTCGGGGAATACATAACGCATGCGGAGATTTGAATAGGTTTTTTCTATATGACTCTTCTGATATTTGCAGTTTTATTTGGTTTTCGGTTTATTGCATTTTTAAATGCTGTAGTTTTAAGTAAAAAAAATGTCATGAGGATAATTTTATTTTATTATTTACTAAATTTGAAATTGATAATTTTTAAAATCTTTTTTTTAAACCGCTGGTGAATATAATTGATTCATTAACATTCACTGTGATTATTGTAAATCTTCATACAAAATGTTCTCAAAATATAATTTAGCTGACTTAATGTGAAAAAAATAAATGAAATCAAAATACAAAGTCGCTGGAGACTGCGATTTTACACAAAAAAAAGTTCATAAAATATTCTGAAAATATGTTTAAATGACATTTGGTTGGACAATAGGGATTTTTTAAAATATGATTTAAAGTTTTATTCCAGGTAATGATATTAATTATTACATTTAGCACTTATTGTATAATACCATTTGTTATAATTTGAATTTTAATGCAGTTATACATCTTATAAGTCTTATTTAGTCATTATTTTTGTAGCGATTGAAGGTCGCGGTACAAACATGCGACGTTTGGGCCTGCAGCCGATTAACATACCGATCAAGCAAAAGGGACCCTTCAGCTCGAAGGATATTATCTGGCTTATAAGGCTAACGCTACAGTACATCCCCGCTAGTGAGTCGGCGAAGAGGCGAATGATTTTTTTTGTATTGTGCCAAGTGTTAGGGCGAGGTGCTGCTTGCTCGTCAAGTGGGTCTGACGATTTGTTTGTTTTTGCTTTCGTGAAGTGAGTCTGACGATTTTGCTGCGGGTAGATGACGCTACGACTGTTGCGAAAGGTTGCGTTGTCAAGGTCACCAATATAGCGGATGAAGGTGACGGTACGAACCTGCGACATTTGGACCTGTAACCGAGTAATATACCGATCAAGCAAAAGGGACCCTTCAGCTCGAAGGATATTATCTGGCTTATAAGGATAACGCTACAATTTACTGTAAAATCAAATTATTTTCTTCTTTATTTTTATGAACACAAAAGAACATAGACATTCTCTTAATGACAATAAAGTAGGAAATTTAACCCACTGAAAAATTGTAAAAAAGTTAAAAGTTCAAGCCCTTCTACAGTAAACTTGCAGAATAGTGAAGTAGAGTAAGATTATTAATGAAAAGAAAATAATGTAGTAAAAATCTTATTTTTCTTGATGTCACGAGAAACAGACAGTATTAGCGACATTTTACTATGAAGAAATGTGATATGATATGACAGAGTAAATAATTAAGATTTTTATTCATTAATGGTTATAAAATATTTTAGCAATTCTAATTTTTCGATACTTTGAAATTAAATAAGTTTTAGTTACACACACACACACACACACACACACACACACACACACACACACACACACACACACACACACACACACACACACACACACACACACACACACACACACACACACACACACACAAACAGCACAATAGCAGAACAAGAAATAAATTCACCTCAAATAAAAATTATGCAAATATATATATTTTTTTGTTTAAGGAAATAAATCTTTCACCCTAATTTTGAGAAATAATTTTACCATTAAATGAAATAAAAGAATGTTTTAATAAATTTAAACATTTTTAAAAAACTTCAAAAGATTAGAAACGTTTAATTTATAAACATCTAAAACCTCATCAAAGAAAAAAATTATAAATATATTTTTTAAGCAAGTTTTTTGCTATATTATACATATCAATCTAAAAACGATTTCCATTTCCCACACAGAACTGCTGCCTTTTGAAATTATAAGGTAATTTTAATTTTTCTTAGAAATAGAAAAAAAAAAGAACTATCTATTCTCACAAAGCGAAAATACGACGCGATAAGCAACAGTGACGCTGTTTCCAGAGGGCTGGAATTATTTTCCTCCATTGTCCGGAACGGGAAAACAATATCTTTACCAAATTTCTGACACTTAAAAGTTGTAAACAATGTAGCAATCATTAAACAATATAGGAAATGGAGAAATTTAATTTTAAAAAAATCTCCTTTCAGAGCAATTGATAAATGTTACGTCATCCATTCTTTAAATTTATATTTAAAACATACATTTTAGAAAAAGAAGTTTATATATTTTTTTCAAAATATTTTTTTAAATGCAAAAAGCCGATGAAATGAATATAAAATTAGTTATGCTTAGAATAATCCATTCATCTCATGATTATTTCTAATTCTATACAAGAAAGGAATGATTTCTTTTACACCGATCTTTGAAATCATATCCATAGAACTATGCATTTTGTATGAGAAATACTTACATGAAAACTTTTTTTTTTTTCAAAATATATTTAACAAAAATGAATATAAGATTTCTTTGCTGTATAATGCTTAAAAAATAACGAATTTAAAAAAGTATTAATATAAAATTTATCATGCTCCAGTTAATGCACCATGAAACCACATGATAAACACTAGAAAATGCTTCGTTGTCAAAAAACAGCAAAAAATGAGATAGAATTATCAAAAACTGCAATTTGAAATTCAATATTGTGTTGATATCTCAGTTATGATAATTTTACCTTGAAACATTTAAAAATTTATTGAATAATAAAAAAATATTGTATTCGTTATTCTTAAAAATTAATTCATGATAATCTTATTTTTTAATGAATGGGCCAAAAAGACATTGAAAGAGTCTGCCGATTTTAATTTTATGTACGATATTAATGTAAATCTTAAAGTTGGCATTAAGTTGGCAGGTTAATTAGTTCGTTCACTAATTAACCTGTTCCTTTGAACCGATCTTTTGCGAACGACCCATATAGAGCTGTGCGATGATTAGCAGCAGTAACATTTGTCATTTGTCGATACGAAAGGTAAACAATTTGGCGACATCCGGACCATCTACAGTAAGGTAAGAAAGGGATAAGTTCTAACTTTATTTCATGGTGGACTGAATTTTAAAATTAAATTTCGATTTAAATATTTTTTGTATGACTTTAGTCTATTTTTCACATGAATTTGTACCTTTGCATTCCTCTTTTTAATGATAGAAAAGAAAATGAGTGCATGATCGAATAGAACAAACAAATATAATGCTAATAAATTTGTTTTGGATATCTAATGCAATTTAAAAATGTAATGACAATATTATTTTTTTAAATTTTAAGTCTCTTATTTTTATTACTGTGATAATTTGTTTTTGATTTCATTTTCGCGCATTACTTTTAAGAAATTTTGGTAGTGAAGTCGTTATTTCGTGTTTTGTTTACTATTTGGCAATAACCGTTGGCCACTACTGTAAAGTAAGTATCCCCAACATATTTAATATAATTAAAGTTTATGGAATAATATTTTTAGAAATTTACACACACACACGCGCGCGCGTGTGTGTGTCTGTGTATGTAAAAATATGAGAATCTTCGTGTTTTATGTATGTATTTGACCAAATATGGTTTATTAAGTAAGATCTAGATAAATAAATTATATCACTATATAAGGTTTATTTATTCTAAATAATTCGGTGCATTCAAGAGGTTATAAAATAATAATTGAGTCTTAACATTAAAATTTCATATTTCAACTATAGTGAGGCAGAAAAATAGTTTCATTACATAGTAACAAATATGAAAGGGTCAAATTCACTTAGTTATAAACTGCTTTTTTAAAATTCTTTTGCTATCAGTAATCCCACAGGGGCACTTCAAAAAAAGGGGATGAGAGGAATTCTGGTATGATAGTAGGCTTATTCCATCTTCGAATTGGTGGTTGCTTCATTCAAACTTCCAATATTATTTCAGGGTACAGAAATGATATTATGGTAACTACTCTCTACCAATAGCCAGGGTTATTCCAGGGTTGGTTATGACCCTAAGGATTTAGCCATAATTTTTGCTAATGCTGTAACAATTTGTTCTTTCAGATATATCTGAATACATTAAGGAAGTACAAAGAAGCCTCTTCTGGCAATATTATTGATAGAATTTTTGTCTAATATCCTCATTAATTGGCAATTATAATATGCTAAATTAATTATTAAAATTTGAACTACCAAAAATATGCACCTTCTCTCCTAGATGAAAAAAATATTATTTATTCTAGGAAATTAAACTAAAATTTTCACAATGTATATAGTTGTTCGAAATTGATAAGTGGTCATTAACAATTCAAAAAAAAAAAAGGAAAAAGAAGCATTCAATATTAGATGAAATTTATTTCTTAAGTTGAAAGAAAAAGAATGCGAATGCAATACATCATATTTTAATTTTCCCTCAAAAATTTTGGTACTTATGTATTAGACGGTGGAACTTTATCGCTAAATCTGAAGGTGTTGCTAATGAGCTGCTAAACCACCATTATTTAAAAAATTGTTCAAACCTTAACTTTCCACCGGCATTTTGTTGGTTTCGTTGCCGTTGGCAGTTTATCACCAAATTTGAATCCGTTGCCAATGAGTTAGTAAACTGTTGGTCTCGGCGGTTTAATACGTAAGTACCAAATTTTTTTATCTAGTTTTGTCTTTTGAGTTAAGGTTTTATTAACTGTTTGATTATAGAATCTTGTTTATCTAAAAAATTGCTTTCTTTTTTTAAATCTGCAGATACAGATATATATATATAAAATACGCAAAAATATTCCTTTTAAATACATGTTTCATCTTTTTGACTTCATTTCTTATCTTCCAAAAATAAAGGTGAATGACATGTATTGATGCTCTTTAGGGTAGGTTATTTGACCTAGATTTACAAAACTGAGCATACATATACTTTGGAGTGTGAAAATGTGCATCTCTGAACAATTTTATTAATTTTTCATTTAACATTTGTTAAAATTTTAATTGAAAATTAAATGGTTTAGCACGATTTTTCTAAAATTTCCAGAAATATTTCAGTCTAAAAATGAGTTATTAAAACTCAAAAAATGAAGTTTACAAAAGTTTTCTGCTGTATGATTTTTTAAAATTTTTTAATTCAGTGTAAAAAATATCTTGAGCATACTTTTTAATAATATCTTTAAAATGAAACTTTTATGCATTTTCTTTATTCCTGATAATTTTTCATTGTGCTCTTAAGACCTTCTTTTTTCCTTCTTAATTATCAAAACTGACCCCCCCCCCCCCTACGTGTTGAATAGTTTTATTATAAGGCAAACTTTTGAAATTTTATTATGCTCAAAATTGAGCTTTAAACTCAGAATCAAGGAATGGTAAATTTTTTTTTAATTTATCCATTTTTTTAAATATAGTTGATCTTTCCAGTTATATAATAACTTTTTTAAAGATATAGAGAGAAAATTAAGATCAAGTAAAATGGACAGAATGTGTAAATAATACATAATAAGTGTAATACATGATAAGCATAAGTAATTCATAATAACTGTTAAATATTTACAAATTTGAAGTTTAAAAATATTTTGTTAAAGATGTCATTGCCATAGAATTTACATAACATATATAATTGAAATTTTTAATGACAATGAATCCTGATGAATTAACAGGCCTCCAAATGTAGGTATTTAATAATTACATTATTTCATTTATTGTATAAATGATTAGAATTGATGTTTGCCTTAATAATATATAAAAGTATTATTTAGTTTATTCTATCTTGATTCAGTACCATTCTAAACTTTAAAAAAAAATTATGTTTCATTTTTAAATACAAGACTGCTTGACTATATTTCATATTTTTTATATCTTGCTATTTAATATATATTTAGATTTAAATTGAATTATAAACATGTGCAATTATTCAGTCAATTTTAGAAGTTTTCATGTAATTGTGAGGTGTTTAGTCTTGGAAGATCTGAGAATTTTAAATATTTTTATATCTGTCTATGCTAGTAAATATTTGATTTTGTCTTTCAAAATTGCTGAAACAAATCTTTAAATTGAAGAAAGCATATATCAAGTGGAATGGACTAGATTAGAAAAAAAAAATCAGTTTTCTTAAAACTGCATACATTTCAAGTTGCTCTATTTTTGTTGTTGTTGTTCAACGCTATAATTTTATTTTTTAAGAAAATGAAACCATTGTGTTTGGTTTTGCTCACTAAACTTTCTACATCAATTAGATATTACTATCATCAACTTAAAAGTAGGGGTAAATCTGTTTACTATCCCATTTCACTGCTTCTGGGTAGAATTAAACTTTATTTTTAGGATAACCATTTACAATTCAATTTTGAAACCTATTCCATGTTTTCAACTGATTTTGATTTTCAGTATTTTGTAATGCAAAATATGTTTTGATATTTTTGCATTATGTACTATTTAAATATTATATTTAAGGGAAATAATAAGCACAATTTATTGAAGCCAGTTCCATTGATAAATTATCGGCATTCATTTTTGCCTCTTCTGTAATGATATACTCTAAAAATTTTTTATTATGATCAAATAATAAGGTTTATTTTCTAAACATTTTAATTCTTAATGTGATGAGTGTATGTAACATGTAATTTTTTATTTGAAGCAGAAGACAGCTTCGAAGACTGAGGAGAGGGTTTCAAATTTTTGATTTCACTTTATAGCATCACGGGAGTCATGCATGATGTACAAGCAGAAATGACAAGCACAACACTGAATAACAGAAAATAAAATGAGGAAATATTAATAAAAATTCTATCCTATAAATATATTCTGTGAAATTTTAATAGGGATTTCCAATACATGTCAATTACAAGTAAGGGAATCATTGGGATCTTTTAAAAGGATGTACTTAGCTGGACAATATTTTATTCCTTCAAGTTTGGGAACCTGCCAGCTTTTAGCCAATTTGATAATTTTACAAAGTTTCTGTTAAATTAATTAAATAGAAAAGTGGAATGGGATAAGAAAAAAAGAAAATATTTTAGAATTAAGTTATTATGGGTTAAATTGAGATAAAACATTAGATTAATTAAACTTTAATTTAGATTTTAAAATATCATTACATTCAGATGTGTCAATATTTAATAAAACAAGTATACATTTGTAAAAAATGGAATTTAAAATGAAATGCATGTCATTATGCTGTAATGTTAATATCTAATTATAAAAATAATTTTTCTTTATGAAAATTATGTTTATTTTTTTTTAATATTTAAAGACTAAAATAATTTTAAAAGTATTTTCCTAATTACTTTGATTTGTTTTAAAACATCTGTTTATTACATTAAGTTAATATCTTATATTATCAGATATTTTATAAGGTACTATTAATACAGTTTAATGTGGATGAAGTTTTGAAAGATTAATCAATCAGTTTATTTCTTTGTATGCCAATAATCTGAAGTACCTACTATAAGATTTAACTGATAACTTTACGTATTTATAATTTCAAGCAATACATTTTTAATATTGAAATGAATCATTCATAAATCAAACAGTGTACATTCAGCAAATTATTTGTGCTAAATCATTTCTTCTATTCGTGTATCAATGCATGGACTAATGCACAATCTATGAAAAAGTTGTCTCTTACTACTATTAATATTTTAATGAAATTAAAATATTATTTTAAACTTAATCAAAATCGAATAAGCTTAGAGGCAAATAAATTTAAAAAAATAAAATTCCTTGATTTGAATTGTCATTTGAAAAATTGTCATTTTTATTTTACAAAATAAAAAAAAATATTTTACAAAATAATTTGTGTTATTACATTTACGACATATCAACTTTATCTAATCGTTAAAAATTTAATTTTAAAAATTCATCATAAGAGAATGAAAAACCAATATTAATGTAAGTACAA
Source organism: Argiope argentata (assembly GCA_026289955.1). Taxonomy (NCBI): domain Eukaryota; kingdom Metazoa; phylum Arthropoda; class Arachnida; order Araneae; family Araneidae; genus Argiope; species Argiope argentata. The sequence goes on along the minus strand of JAOUZG010041316.1, from coordinate 3,589,871 downwards.
TGCATAAATTGTGAAAATATTCATGAAATGATTTTGTTTTTATGTAACATTCTTATTCAAAGAATATCAAAATATCTTGAACATACATCAGCACTGTGACAAGAATTCTTTATAT
>JAOUZG010041316.1:3548530-3564830 GCA_026289955.1 Argiope argentata | reverse complement strand
ATATATATAATTAGAAGTTGAAAAAGAAGAATATGAAACCATCAACTGATTGATTGACTGAATTTGATAAGATCCTAAAAATTTGTTTTTCGAATAAATGTATGCAATATTTTTTAATCTTGAAAATAAGGCCCAATTTAGAATACAACGAAAAAATTTTGAAAAATGCAATGGAAATGTAAATTGAAAATGTAAATGCATATAAATATGCATTTCTAGCATACTTGAAATGCTTTGCAAAATGCCCCATATATATTTTGTTTATTATAGACATCACATCAAATTTGAGTTTCCATGGTAGACAAACTTTTTATATATTCATATGGCAATCGTTCTTAATTTAAGATCTAACAAATATTAAAAACATCTAACTTACCCATATTTCCAGGTGCATCGCTAGAGTTGGAAGTCATAAAACCAAACAGTCCCAAACGATAGTTTATAGTTACCACAACCAAACCTTCTCTTTTCACTAAAGCTTTTGCATCATACACATCCAGGCGATTCGATCCGAGAGTCAACCCTCCACCAAATATCCAAAAGAAAACTGGTAATTTACTTCCTTTAGTGGCATAGAAGGGCGTATATATATTTAAATAAAGACAATCCTCGCTTTTACCAGTCATATTATCATACCATGGGAAGGGCTGTTCTGTATACTGTATGCAGGCATGAGGCTGTTTGGTCGCTTTGTAGGTAAAAGCCCAGGGTTCCACAGGTTCTGGTCTTAGAAATCGCCTTTTTCCAATGGGAGGTTTGGCATACGGTACCCCAAGGAATTCTTTTACTTTTATAAGTTTATCTGAAGAATAAATTCCTTCTATAATTCCCAAAGGGGTCTTTACTATTGGTGGTTGCAATGATGATACAGTTGCAGGCCATAATATTGCCATAAAGGATACTATTGCCACCACGATTTTCATCTCTTCAGGAAGCTTTAGTAACCTGTTAAACATAACATCAAAGATACATTTAAACGGGACACTGAATGCCTGGAAAAAAATAGTGCATAAATGAGGGATCTTGATGAAATTGCTAATAATTACTTAGTTACTTACAAATAATAATCAATTTAAAAATTACCAAGGTCGAAACACAGAAGATATACATCCGGATTCTTGAGTATGAACATCTGGATTTGAAGTACAGTTGGAAGTAAAATATTTATAATTTAATCATTTTTAATTTTTTAAAGGATTTTATACATGAAACAATGATTTTTAATTTGCTTTATCGATCGGGGAAACTTTCAGTTGTCTAAGGTGGTTTTTGAAACTATACATCAACTACCGCTAGTGAAATGCCCATCGGCGTTTTGACACAGATGTATCACGTCTTTCCCGTGATCTGGGGGCTCGAGATCGAGTTCCGATCCGAGCATGGTTGTTCTTCTGTGATCTATCTGTGAGGTGTGTGGATGTGCTCCCCCCCACCGCTCCCGGTGGGGGGAGCGGTGGGGGGGGACGAGTGAGATAAGAGAGTGTCATATTCATACTAGCTACAAGTCAAGCTTCTACCCTCGGTTGCTCAGGGGTCCATACCTTCAGAAGCTACTGCAACCCCTCCTTCCATTTCAAAGCAGACAAATTGTCATCATCATTAAAATGTCCACTTTCTAAATAAAAAACACCATACTCTCGAGGATACTTCCTACTCAATTATAATGTTTAACCATTCATATGAAAATAGGTATGAGATGTTCCTTAAAACAATTTTAATAAACAAAATGTGAAGTCTTTAAAGTGAAAGATGTGGAAGAGACACCTGCATTTATAAAACATAAAATTCAATAAAAAATGTATGTATTACTTATGATCTCAATACAGCAAGTTAATAATTTTCACAAGGTATACTTTTTAATAAGAGTTTCATTAGAGACAAATTAAGAATAAAAATTAGACATTGTAACTTAGACTGAAAATTTAACTTAAAAATAATTTATTGCGGGTTTTAAAATATGTAAGATATTGCACTCTAGAGGGGTCCATACCCTCAGAAGCTACTGCACCCCTCTTTCCTTTATAAAAGTGGAACACGAGAACAACAACAACAGCAATCAAACTCTAGAGATAATTCCAATTCAATGCAATGCAAAGCTTTTATGATTAAATAGCTTTTCTTATGATCTCAGTAGATCTGGTTAGTGAATTTTTTGAGCTATACTTTTTAATGTGAATAAATATTAAATGTAAATTAAAGATTGATAAAACTGACGCTAAGATTATGGATTTATGTTAGGTTATTTTAAATCAAATTTCTTCATGCGAATGGAAAAAGGTTTCTAGAAAAAGAAGATAATTATTGGAGATAAAAGCCTTGTGAAAAACCTCATTCTTGCAAACTATGGAAACAAATATTTGAGAAAGGGATGATTATTAATTTGTGATCAATATCTAACTGTCCTCTGAGTCGGAAATGACAATTTTATTTTTATTTTAGTGCAGTTAATATTATTATTTTTATAAAATTAAAAAATTATTTTTTTCAAACATTTTTAATTTTTTTTGACGCCTAGTTTAAAATATGAAAACCTACATAATGGGAATTATTAGAAAATGATTTTAGATGAATATTTGAGATTATATATACCACAGATAAGAAGTAAAAATGGCAAAGATCGCTAATACAAAAAGAAATTTCATCAAAAGTTTAAAAAAGACATGAGTATTTTAATTATTCAATTGAAACACATTGTGCAGTAAAACATTAAAATTTGAATGCAAATATTAAATTTTTTCTATTAATACAGTTGATATTACGAAAATTTCAAACATTTCGGTAATATAAAAAATCTATAAATTCTTTTACACATTTTTTCAAATAAAAATTAAATCTCAAAAACATTATAAAAATACCTCATTATTGATGAACGGCTAAATAAATGTAAAAGAGAATATTTGAGTTTTTAGATAATTATTAATTTTAAATAGAATTATTTGAAAAAAAATCATATTTTCCCTTCTTTCTTTCAATTCGTTTACTTTTGAAGCTTAAACTTTTAGTTAAATATTTTAAAAATTTAAAAATTTAAATGTTTTGCAAAAGTTAAATCAAAAATAAAACTTGAATTTTCATTAATAAATAAAGTTGTTCAAATTTTGTTTGCTCCCTGGTTGCAAAACATAGTGACATGAATACGAATGGAAAAAATATAAATCTATAAATTTAAGTTTAAATATATTTTAAAAATTAAAACTTACATATCAGTTCTATGTGCTGCACATAGCAGTGTGGTAATGGAGCAATTGCCCAGTTTTATAAGGCTGCAAAAATGAGTTGTGAAATTTAATTTATTTTACTTTCCTTCTTTTAATGCGCTGTCATGTAATTTAATTTAGCGTTTCACTTATCACATGCGAAAAGCATTCTATAAACAGCTGTCAAGTTTTCAGTTTTTTTTATCTCATATTAATTATAAGTCTCAGTGAATAAAACGAGATCATATTGATAGAGAAATCACCGAAAAAGAGATAATTATGGTAAACAGATCATTAGTAAAATTCTTGCCTAACTTCTTTCCCCATTCTTTGATAGATATAAATAATTTATAAGACACAATATTAAATGCATAATTAAATTTCCCTTTTCTTCAATTTTTTATACATTTAATATTATACTCTTGTGTAATATCTGCCAAAAGTTCTCCTTCAAAATTTCATACCATGACAAACAATCCAAACAGTTACGTGACAAACTATTTAGATTTGTTTATTTGACCTTTTCTGGTCCTATTTCGAAATTATCAACGTTGATTTTGAGATGGAGCACGCATGATCAGTCGATAAGAATGGAGGTTGAGCTGACCCTGAAAACACTTAACAAAAAACCGGCATCTCCTTTTTGCTGAACGTGATTAAAATATAGGATTCAATCTTATAGGTATATTCTCCTTTTTAGATTATCGCTTTATTTTTTCTCCTTGAAGCATTTATTAGTTGTTTTAAAAACTTTTTTTTCCAATATTTATGTAAAATTTTGAAATAAACAATTTAGATATTCGATGTCTCATCTAATACGAAGCTTTTCGAATGCTTTCGAACAAATCACATAATTTGAATGTTATTTTAACATTAAAATTTAATGAAATTCCGATGTTTAAAATATTTTTCTATATTTTTTAAAATCTAATATTTATGTAAAAATTTTATTTTTTGCATAAGAAATTTGCAGATAGTGCTGTCATTAACTTCATAAACTTTATTCAAATTAAAAATTTGAGACTAAGATACATATAAATTTTTGCTACTGTCCGACAACAAGGATTATAAAGATTCTCATCATAATAAGTTTATTAAAGCTTCTCTTTTATTGAAAATTCATAAAATAGGGGATTCTATAAATTAGGTATAATTAATCCTTCGATTGTTTCGTTTTCCAGATATTATCTGACGAAGTTACCTTTAAAATATAAACCAAAATTTCATTTTGAACAATTTAAATGATTGTTTGATAGATCTTATAATTTCAGAACTACATCACAATGATGAAGATAAGGAATAAATCCGATTCTACTTTTGAAATCTATTCTTCGAAAATACCGGATAATATCTTCTTCCAGTATAAAAATATTCTCAAATTTCAGGAAATCTTTTTATATTTGTTATATTTCCACTCAAAAAATTTCAAATTTTGAAGATTTTATTACCATGTCGAAACATGATGTTGTTTTTGGGATGAGTTTTTGGTGCTGACAAAAATCCGTAGGCGGAAAATAAAAATTTTATTACCTGCACGACCATCTCAAAAAAATAATCAGGTTTTAATAACGTGTTGCCATTGCCTTTACAAAAGCTCTGATTAAAAAAAATAAGTTAATGACTGCAACAAATAAAGCCTTCAAAAATGTCATTTTGAGCACGTGATTTTATAAAGTGAAATAAATAGGAAATGTGATATTTTTTTTAACAATCAATGCGAGACAAAGTTTTTTAGATCTTTTGCAATACTAAAGTGACATCAATGAAACAATTAAAATGAATAAAAATGTAATTTAACTTGAACGAGTACGTGGTGCTTGGCCGTTCAAGAAATGATGTTCTGACATGATACATTGAAATATGCATAGCAGTTTTCATTTTAAAATTTATTTGTATATATTATTTTGCAGTTTTTATTGGTCCTTGACGATAATCATTGAGACTCAAACAGAGGCTAAACCTTATCAAAGAGAACCATATTTCCGGTCGAATGCCATGCTCATATCATAAGCAAAATTCGTGCGATTTTGTTTGTGAATACTACCATATTCTTAAAAATTTATAAAATTTCAATTTGGAATTTTTTTCTATTACTTCTAAATATTTTCTATTTATATTTCAGATTTTACAAGAAGAAATGTTCTAATTAGTAAAAATTCTGTATATTTTAATAGAATGGTAACTATTGTGTTTCACATTCGTTATATTTTTAACAATAAATTTTTGATTCTTTTGTTATATTATCTTTTTATAATATTCTTATTTTAATATTTATAATATTATTATTTACTTTGTGACATCTTTATGATGTTGTTTAGCACTCTGAATGCCCCTCATTATTGAAAAAATATCATTGTAATATTGTCAAGCATATTGCACTAATAAAATATTTTCTTATTAGCGCAACTCTTATTAATCAAAATTGTGGAAATTAAAATCGTACATGTATAAAATTCTGTTAAAATTCTTTAAAATAAATTTTAAATTTAATCGCTTCCATAGAATCTTTCATTTTCTAATACAAAGCGAATAATCTTTTTTTGTGAAGAAGTTATATCATATTTTATTAATGAATTCGCTTGATTTTTTCCATAATTTTTTATTTTTACAATAGTAATAAAAAGTTTATTTGAAATATTATTATTGTTTTATATCTTTTAAATTTTAATATATTTCACAATTCATTAAAACAATTATGAGGGAAAGATAATATTTCTGAAATTAACTTCTAGTTGGCGCCAAGATTATTAAAACAGCTTCAATTTTAATACGGGTTAAATAGAGAAAAAAAAATAAAGCAATGAATATGAAATTTGACTTCCGATTCTTTTACATATTTATCTGTGTATCAAAGATGATTAACAATGGGAAAATATCTATTCCTTTTGTACAAGCAGATGCTTCATAGCTTTTTTTTTCTTGAAACCTGCTGTCAATTTTGATGCTTCAATCTGCTATGGATTTTATCTTGCACAGCATAACAAACAAAAATCTCGGCGGGCTATTTTATTTATAGATTGATTTGAAATTATCTCTTATTGCCTATCTTAATAATTATTAACCGTAAATCATACAAGACTCTCCGACCAGCCAAGGCACGGAGTATCAATGGGAGGAGCTATCCCCACCAATTAGTGTATCTGTTACCGTTAAAGTATATAATGTAGTTATTTTATAGAATACCTAGTTATTCCCTGAAATAACTTATCGTGTCCGTTAAAGTGTATAATATGTCATTCATTTGATGCTTTAACTATTCCATGAAATAACTAGTAGAATTTCCATGAAATAACTAGTAATTCTATATTCTATAAAGTAATTATAGTATTCTATTAATTATAGTATTCTATAAAGTTATCGTATTCTATAAAGTAATTATAGTATTCTATTAATTATAGTATTCTATAAAGTTATCGTATTCTATAAAGTAATTATAGTAATTATAGTATTATAGTATTCTATAAAGTTATTCTACTAGTTAATTCCATACTAGTAATTATAGTATTCTATAAAGTTATTCTACTAGTTAATTCCATGAAATAACTAGTAGAATAACTTTATAGAATACCTAGTAATTTCATTCCAAATTCCATGAAATAACTAGGTATTCTATAAATAAACTAATGAGAGACAGCTAAAGTGTAAAATAAACAACTTATCTAAAGTGAAATAACTAGGTATTCTATAAATAAACTAATGACAGACAATTAAAATGAAAAAGAAGCAATTTATCTAATTTATGCAGCGTATAAATGGTATTTATGGAAACGTATCATAAAATAATTTGCTACAACAAGGATTACCAAAATGGCACTTGGAATTACAAAGAACATTATTTCTAAAACAAAGACATATTTTGTTGACTCACTGGGTTTTACACAAATATTTTTTAAATCCTTGACCAGTTCTTAAACTTTGAGCTGTAGCAACCGACCGGAGCGATATTTCTTCATCCGGTGCTTCTTCGATTTTAATTAATTTTTGTTCGCAGACACTGAACTGGGATCGGGAATATATCTGTTTTATGCGGACGTTTCTTGTGTCCAATTGGAAAAATCCTTCTTTGGTTATTTTTAAGATAATAGCTAAAATAGATTTGACGTCACCTTTTCCTCTGCCAACTTCAGGCACTGGGATACGGACAGTAAACCCCACAAAGAGTTCAGAATGAGTTTTTATCTGACATTAATTTCATCTTTTTCGCTTGAATTTCTAAACATTTTTTAGACTTTTCTCTTTTTTCTTGAACATTAAGTTCTTTAAAACACAATTTGCAAATTTTCTGCTCACCTTCATCTTCTGAAGCATAATCTTCCTAACATGATATATGGACAGTGTCTTTACATTTGAAGCTAACTATACTATACTTACTATACAAATACTTACATTTGAAGCAAACTATACTATACTTACTATACACATACTTACATTTTAAGCAAACTATACACATACTTACATTTTAAGCAAACTATACACATACTTACATTTTAAGCAAACTATACACATACTTTCGTAATGGGATTATTTAATACTGCTTGTTCAACTACTTTTTCATAATCAGGTTGAGAAGAAACATTCATTGCAGTCAAAGTATTTTGTAAATGATCTTCGTCGACCAACGAATTAAGTGCTTCTTTCGGAATGGCAGTTGTTGACAGTCCAACTCTACCTGCGCAACCAAACATAATCTCGTAGGGGGACCTTTTAATACCAGAATGGAACGCTCCGTTCTTCATAAACTGGATAAATTTTAACCCGTTACTACACCGGTTGGTCTGCATCCAAGTCGCCAACATATTTTCTATGCCCTGATTGGCTCTCTCAACACTGCCTTGGCTTTGGATATGTCTTGGTTTGCCATGCACGATTTTAAGATCTGGTCAAGTTAATTTTCAGTCATCAATAAGTTTATTACAAAATTCTCTTCCATTGTCCGACTGCAATATACATGGGGCTCCAAACAACAGGAATATATCAAGCAACTGTCCTGCAACTTCTTCTGCTCTCTTGGTAAATGATGTCCTTGTCGTGCGAGATATATGACATAGATTATTTTACAATTTAAAGGGCTGCAGATCGTTATTCTATGAAATAACTAGTTAAACCATGGAATAAAAGAGAGTTTTACACTTTAACGGACACGATGAGTTATTTCATGGAATGACTAGGTATTCTATAAAATAACGGATTTCATACTTTAACGGTAACATATCCACCAGAGTGGTAAGATCCGACTTTCATACCGGAAGCATTTCATCCTCAGTTACAGTGGTGGATTTGGAGTTTCAGAGGCCCGAGGCGCAATTCAATTTGAGCCCCCTCCCCCCCCCGTCCAGTTATATTTATAGTATGCACTCTCTATACATATTTTTCGCTCTGTTAAACTTTGTATCCGATTTTATGTGTTAAAAAAAGAACTGTGGGGGGAACCTAGGTACATAAAATTGAAAATTAAAATCAACTTTTTCATTCTACTTAGCAGTATTTAAAAGGATGACGAAGTTCAGGGTATGTTAAGGTTCTTCAGGTTCTTAAAAAAAGCAGGTTCTATTTTGTACCATAGTTGCGCAATATTTTTCAGAGATACATGCCTAAAATTTCATTATACACTAAATCAATTATTATAGAATTGAGCTGTTTTTCTATTTTGGGAATAAAAATATTTTGGTTTTGTTTCAAAACGTTATCAGAATCAGCTAATATTTTATTTTGTTGTTTAAAATTACAAGTTATTGATTCTTCTGTTCCACTCTCAGATCGCTCATTAATTTCTTAGAATTAGCACTTTGCTTTGGCTCACTCATCGGCTTTTTCTTGTGCTTATTCGGTTTTAATTTGTTCATCTGGCTGTTTAGGTTTGCATTCGATTCCATTTCTCTCGTCAATTTCTTCGAATTCATTTCCAACTTTAGCTAGTTCAGTGATTTTTTCTTGTGCGCATTTTGTTTCAGTACGCTCATTTATCTTTTCAAATACGCATTCTTGTTCAACTCTCTCATTAATTTGTTAGAATTCATATTCTACTTCAGTTTGCACAACGTTTTTTCATTTAAATATTCACTTTCAATCCGCTCATAGATTCCTTTAAGTACACATGCTTATCAAGTTGCTCAACTGCTCTTTCTGTCTCATTTTCAGTTTTAGCTCGTTTTTCAAATGTTAAAATACATTAATAAAGTAAATTTTTATGTCGTTCTGCATTTTGTTTTGCCTTTTGTGATTTGAAGCTCCCGATTTAAACTTTCTTTTCTGTAGCATGACTAAAACATTTTAAAAAAATTAGTTGCATAAAAAAATATTAACTGGCTTTTTGACGATATTTCCGAGTTGAAAAATTTTCCCCTTCAGGTAAGAGGAGAGAGTAACCAGTTTATTTTATCTTTTCGAGAAGTACCAATACCTAACGATTCGTATAGTAAATGAGCCCTGTTTTTAACCTTCAAATGTGCCCAATAATATAAAGCCACGAGTACAATATTTTCATAAATACGAAAATAGAAACGAAAATATTTTAAAGAATTATATACTTACCAATCTTCATATTGGTCAAAGCCCAAACACAGAAATGAATTCCTTTGCACCACACAAATCAAAGTCAATATTTTTCAAACCTGAAACATTAAATCGCCAACAGGATATTTTGGAGAAACTAACCTCCTGGATCAAAGATCTTCTAACCAAGATCGTTAACTAAAATGCGTCCTATGTCCTGTTATACAAACTTATTTTTTGCCTTGAGAGCCATTCATGTACATAATAGGGTCCAAGTGTGCAGGAGGGTGTAATATGCTATCCATCTCTTTAGTTTCGTAAAAGATAAAAGATGTAAAATATCTCCCCCCTCTCCTGGTTGACTTTTTACTCTCTTATTCTCAGAATATTTGGTTTTTCAAGGGTACTGATACTGCATGATTCTTTGATTCTGATAGATGAACCGAGAGTGGTAATGAGTGCAAAAATGCAAGACATTATTAAAAAAATATCCTCTTTTTTATAATTTAAATTATTATTTTAGAACTAAATTCTAAGGCTCCTTAATTTATGAGGCCCGAGGAGCGCGCCTTATGCACCTGTTTGGAAATCCGCCTCTGCTCTGTTACAAAGTGCCCCCCTTATAAAGGGGTTAATTATTAACTGTAAACAAAACGTTATCTTGCAACTGTTTCAGAACTTATATATCATTAAACCACAGGAAAGCTTTTCTATCTTAAGCGGCGTTCCAACGGTTTCTTGGGGTGCTTTGATGTCTGTGGACGCGTCCGAAGTTTTCCCGCAAATTGTCGGTAAAGTGTCCAGGCATCAAAGAACCCCAAGAAACCGTAAGAGAGGTAAAACGGGGGGAGCGTGTAGCCCGTCTGAAGATTCGCAGGTCGTTGAAACTAATTTTAACGCCGCTTTACTCAGCAAGGTCTTAGTTCCTCACTTTCTATAAAATTGTGGACCTTTGATAAGGTTGCGATGTCTTAGATGGAAGTTTCGAGTTATAGTTATGAAATATAAACAGTGGTATAAATCTAGCATTTTTACTAAATTTAACGTGGTAATATGTACATTGAATGATTTTTCTCCGATGTTTTGAAATCAAAATTTGATACGGAACTACAATCATAGTCATAAAATAACATACCTAATTTCATTGATTTCAGTCATAACTTTTTATGAATTATTGCTTTTAAATGCATGTTAGAGTGCAGACCGATATACGATGGACTACTTGATAGGTTTGATTGAAAATTTTATGAGAATTTACATTCACACTCAGATTCTAATCTTTTATACTAATTTGTATCTATCTAGCTCTTTTTGTTTCGTAATTATCGAGTTGGTTTTTATTCTAACTACCACACAGACAGAATCCTTCTGAATAGATGTCATTCAAAATTTGATAGAAATGTACAGTTTTATGTAAAGTTTGTTAAAAAGTTTGCTCCGAATTTTATCCGTAAAGCTTATAACGCTCTTGACTTATTGTTTTCATAGTGTAATGACTTGATCCTGGTCGATCAAATAAACGGGTAGCATTTAAACTCAAATGTTTTATTTACAACTTATATAAAATAAAAAATAAAAACTCCTACTCATCTAGGTTAATATGCTGGGAAGTATGTACATTTGGATTAACAGTTCCACGACTAATATAAAGAAACTGACAGGCTGTTAGCGTATCCGGCTACTGCAGGTAGCTCAAGGGATCTACTTATTTACCTCCGGTTGATCTTTAATCAAGAAAATCGAGATCACGTGGCATCTCTTCAGCTGTCCAGCTGTTCAGCTCCTCAAATCTCAGCTCTTCTCGTCACGTCAGATCTTGTCTTCGAATCAGCTCGAATCGTCGTCCGCTCACAGCTAGACTCCTCGTCTGGTCCTTTCAAAACCTTTCATTTTAACCTCGGTCAAACTCCACCTCTCAGGTTTGCATTGGTGCGCTGGAGATGCCGATCATCCTTCAAAAATTTTCCCAGTGGTCAACAGTTAACTGTGGGAATATTTTCTTTTCATCCACGTCCTTAGCAGACCATTCACAATAAAGAAATATTCACATCTGGAAGTTTTAGTACTTCTTACTTCAAAGGGCCGTAAAAGCAAGTGTGGTTCATTATCTGAACGTATTCAAGTTCGGGTGGTTCCATAGGAGAATAATCACATCTGGGGTTTTTACACGGTTTCCTTCTTCAAAGGGCCGTAACCCGCATGTGTGGTCTATCATCTAGACTCTATTCACGTCCAGATGGTGATACTAAAGGGGAGAATTCACAAAGACGATCACAAAGGAAGGAATCGTCCCATAGTTCACCAAAGGTAATAATGTTCAAACGTGTATCTCTTAGAAAGGGAGGGAAGTTTTGCAACTTCTTTACAATAGACAGATAGAAATAATAATGGAGAGGTTTTTTTCGGTCTCTGAAAGCACAAAAAATACGAATAACTACTATCATCTTGATTTCAATTTTTTATTAGTCCTAACTTTCTTTATAATTCGACAAAATAAAAAAAGATACTAAATATTTACCTATTAATTAGGTATTAAAAATCATCTGTATGAGAAGGAAAATTCATCTATATCGGAAATGAAAATCACCTATATCAGAATCAAAAATCATGTGTATCAAGATTAAAAATCATCTGTATTGAGGCATTAAATATCCAAAGACGTATTTAATATTTCAATGGAAATATTTATTTTGAGTTTTTTCTGTCTTCTAAAAGTACTAGTTATCATTTTTTTATCCATAGAAGAAAGAGCAAATGAAAAACATTCTGTTTATTTCTTAGTAAATGATTAAAGAAATCAATGAAATTTAGATAAGTGTTTTGTTACATTTTTTTAGCTAGATAAAATGTTTTGAACTGCATATATCAAAACGAGATTTGTTAAATGTACTGTCGGCTGATATACATAAATTCTAAGGTTACAGAAGTCATTAAGATCATAGGAATAATATTTTATTCCCGAACAATATATGAATGAACATAAAACTGATGTAGAAACCTTTACAAACAAACAATAGAAACGAAACCGTTTCGAAATGATTTTTTTAATGGATTAAAATTGATTTATTCTTGATTAATATGTTAGCTATTAACTGGAGTAAGGAAACTCGCCTTATGATTAAAAAAGTGTAAAATACGACAATATATAAATTACTCTTGTGTCTAAAGTCATATATTTACAATCTTTGTCACATATGCTCATTATTAAGTATTTTGAGTCTTTTTATCATTCCAGAACATGATGTTGTTTGGGAGATGAGGCTTTTGGCTTCAACTACAATCCGTAGGCAAAATATTGAAATTTTATCATCTGCACGAGCATCTCAAAAAATCAGCTTTTAATAAAGTGCAGTCATTTCATTTACAAAAACCCTGTTTAAAAAAATAAGTTAATGATTTTGACAAATAAAACCTAGAAAAATGTCATTTTGAGCACGCGATTATATGAAATGAAATAAATAGGTAATGTGATATTTTTTAAACAATAAATACGAGACAAAGTTTTTTTGATCGTTGGCGATATTAAAGTGAAGCAATTAAAGGGAATAAAAATATAATTTAATTTGCATGAGAAAGTGGTGCTTGGGGTTTAAGAAATTGTGTTGTGATATGATACATTGAAATATGCATTGCAGATTTCATTTTAACCTTTACTCTTGATTAATAGGTAGACAGCTAGAGTAAGGAAACTTCGCTCAGGATAAAAAAAGGGTAAATTACAACTATAAATAAATTATTCTTGTGTCTAAAGTCATATTTTTGCAATATTTGTTCACATTGTTAAAAATTTCTTTCTTTTAATTTTTTAAATTATTGTGTTATACTTTACAATGCAGAATGAAAACCTTTTTCTAATTTACATTTTACAGGGAATCTGTCCAAGCTTTAACTATTCTTATCAAATTATGTTGGATCCAATTTTCCTATCAGTGCGTTAACTCCTCTCTGTATTTGTAATTGCAAGTTAGACTGTCAACATTCTACTGTGCGCATTTGAATATTGCATCATTTAATTTTTAATTTAATAAATGAAATAAAATGTTTTGAAATTAATGGTGTTTTTTATGTGTTTCTCAAAGGGTTCTTAGAACTAGATTTGCTTATTCCCGTGGATTAAAACTAATGTTTTCTTATTGTGAGAATCTTTACAAATCGCATTTCTTCTACTTTAAAACTTATTTTTGAACTTTCAATAATTTTTTTTCATTTTCATAATTGTCATTTCTTTTTATCAGAAAAAGATATTTAAAGATATAGAAACTCTTACAGATAGAGAATTCTCAAAATGTGTGGTTTCATAAAATATCCAGATGCAAAATATTTATGATTATAATATTGTTTCGGCATTTTAATTTGCAGAGAAAGTTCATCGAGAAATGAGCAATCAAATTTTCTGCAAATAAATAGGGGTAATGGGTTTTTTGTGTGTGTCAGACAGAAAGATTATTAAGCGAAGTCATTAATTTACAACTACCAAATTTGGCCTAAAATTATTATTTTTGTGTAAAATGTGCACTGTTTGAATAGATTTAAAATTTTAATTATTAAAAACTAACTGTTTTTGACAATTTTCAGAATAATTTATGAAAATAGTTCTGATTAGATCTTATTTTTCATCGATTTAAAATTTTTAAACATTTTCTTTTAAAGCAAAAAATTTCATTCCTATGAAAGTGTTTCTTAGGTTTAATGTTGGAAGTTTCCTAAAAGCACTTTTTGCTTAAATTTCAACAACAGATTTCGTTATTGAAATAGAATTACAACATTGAAATAGATTTGTTTTGTCTTTATTTCATGTTTTACAGAAATATGTTTCTTTTTTTCTAAATTGTGTTTCATTTACGAGAATATACATAATAGAGAAAATCTATCTAAGATTAAAATTTGAATCTTAGTAAATGTTTGCTTCTTGGATTGTAGACCTTTTCTTTAAATACGATGAAATAATATCGGAAAGATTTAATATTTTGTTAACTTATGAACTGATTCTTATAGTAATCAACCAATTTGTCACATAGATGTCAATTACCTTGTCAAAAATATAATATTGGCTGCTATTCAGATTTTAAATTTTATTTTATTATATTATTTAGAATAATTTTTTGCATAATTTTGTGCTATTTATTATTTACATACAGTTTTAAATGGACTTCGTTGAAAAGAAATATTTGCAAACGATAATTAAATGGGATTAAAATGCAGACGATGAACTTTTGATACTTGAGATTTGATATAATAGTTCAGAATTTGATTAAAAATTTCAAAGCTTTTTAATAATATATTTTAAGGTATCCGAACACGTTAAAAAGATCAATTTTTTTCTAAAAATGTCAGTAAAAAATTATTTTATTGTACAGACCAGTATTTGAGCTATTTAAAACATGCTTACTTTTGTCTCTACGTTAATTAAAAGTCAAGCTATTAATATTTTCGTAATGATCGGTAAACCCCAAGTGGGCATTTGAATAACTGGAAGTACTATTTTCGAGGGTCAAAAATGTGTTAAACACAAGTTTAGTTCGAAATATGGAAAATATTTTGTACGGCAAAAAACAAGATGCCAATGAGAATTACAACGGTATTTTGTGGAAAATTGCTCTTAAAGATGTCTTTGTTGATCTCCAAACCCTTATATAAGAGGTACTTTTTATTTATAGTACATTTTAACAAACGTTTTATAGGTTTTCTGAATATCCTTAAGGATATTAGAGTGTATACTAGTGCAAATGCAGTTAGAGCATTTGCTGAACTGGACAAAGAGAATAAATGTATATAAGAGGCATTCACTGCAAGATGCAAAAATGCTAGATATTAATATCATGATTAAAAAAAAACATTAAAAGCAAAGAAGGAAGAAGGTATAACCTATAAATATTGTGAATTTTAGTATGCATGCATGTATAATTTATTATTAAAACATGTTACTGCATACTTTAAATGCATTTTTCTCAAAATTGAATTTTACTTATTTTTTGTTCACTTCAAGTTAAATAACTCAAAATTTATTTATCATATTACTATAAAATTTGGTAGATTTTGATATCAAGAATTAATTAAAATAAGGAACTTTTCCGTTAGTTGGGTGGCAGCGAAAAATTGTCAAGTATTGTAGAATTTTACCAAATTTCTTAAAAGGGTTTTACAGTGAAAAATCTCCAAATAATGAAGAATTCCGCAACATTTCTTTGGCGATTTTGTTACTGCTGCCCGATTAACGGAAAATATCTAAAATAATTTAGATTGCGTGAAAATTTTTTTAAATTTATAGCATGCATATTTTTAAAAATTTATATTAATTTTGGTTCTAAAGTTTTATTTATAATTATAATCTTACGTTTGTAGTTCATTTCCTAGAAAAACTATATACTTTATTTTAGTTTAAGTTTCATTCGAATAAGAACAATAGTTTTGGTGTGGCCAATTAGTTCTTTAAGAATTTGAATAAATTTATGATATTAAATGCTAATATTCAAAAAGTAATAATGTTTATTTTAAATATTGACATCCTATTACTAATTCTGAATAGTCTTAAGAGTGCCGCATACAGAAAAAAAAACCTCGATTTCGACAAAAGCGCCTCCTATCGGTGGGGGTGATAGGGCGGTGACTAA
>JAOUZG010041316.1:3518098-3535263 GCA_026289955.1 Argiope argentata | reverse complement strand
CAAATTTCTTACATTGATTTTAAAGCGAGAAATTGCCAAATAATGTAAAATTCCGCCACATTTCTTATATTGATTTTAATGCGATAATTCGCCAAATAAAGCAGAATTCCGCCAAATTTCTTTGTCGATTTTTCGCTGCCACCTAGATAGCGGGACCAAGTGATCACCAATATGTATTTGCTTTATCGAAAATCTTACAAATCTGCTGGTATCTTCAAGTTTATCAATGAAATTTAGTCAAATTTATTCACATCGATGATTGATCATAAAATATTTTCAAAATGTGCCCTGTTTCGTTGGGAAAGATAATCCATTATGAGAGATCTACACGAACCTCGTCTTTTTCCTTTAGATAACCTTTTTACACGATTTACTTAAGTTTCTCATTATTCTCTGCACTAAATATATGCAGGGTGTTTTGAAATAGACGGACGATTTTCAAAAGCGTGTAGCAGGGAAACGATTAAGTTAAAAAAAAAAAGAATTCTTGAAGGTATGAATTTTGCCTCCCACAGTTTTCAGTTTTAATTAAAAAAATTTGTCGATAAATGGTGATGCAGACAGCCAACATGTAAATTAAGAAATAATTAAATATTATATCACACTTTTTTCAATTTTTTTTAAAAAAAATGATAATTACAGAATTGAATTTTCGTAAGAATCTGCTTTTCAGTTCTCTACTATTTGTTCAATCACAAAACGCCCCCTTTAAAGTCGAAAAATTAACTCCTTTTAACGTTGTGTATTTTGACGATTTGCATGCTGAAAAAGACAATAAAAGAGAATTGCAAAGTCATGTATAGACACTTTTTTTTTAATATCTAAGACCAAAAACTGTCGGTGAAAAAATTTATGCCCCATCTCTAGAATTTTCAATAAGATTTGTGTTTATTAAACCACTAGCCGCCTTTGGCGACCAGTTGGTTCGCCAGTATTAATGCTCACTAAAATTTTCATGTAATATTTTATGTAGCTGAGTCTCATAACAGGTTTTTCATCAAAATATTTTTAAACCAAACAAATTTTGATAATCACATAATTCATTTATAGTATTATTTACTTCAGATGTTTTGTTCATTGTACTACTCATCTTTCTTTTTCTATCCGAGCAATGATTACCCCCGAATTGATATTTTACTTAAATGGTGGAGGGAAAGGTCTAAAATTCTACGTTTTTATAGAATAATGAGATTCAAATGTTCATAAATGTAAATACGCTAAACAAATAAAGACACAATTGGTTTTCAAGAGATGTGAAAGTTTAAAAACAACTCGGAAAATGCCGCGCACAGAGGAAATAATGGTGATACACTCATACACACTTCCTTTCTTTCATTTTTTTCTAACCTTTTTTCTTTACTACTTTTCTTTTTACCTCTTTTTTCCCTTTGTCATTCTTTTTTTCCTTCCCTGCCCAGACTTTATTTTGAGCAGGCATAGATTAAATATCCATACAGACTAATAATAAAAGCAACTATTTTCTTTCTTTTTTAAACATCCCGTTATCTGTAAATCAAACCTAACTGACTTCGCGCATTTCTTTCTAAGTAAATCATAATTTATTACTTCTTGCTATCTTACTCAGTTCGTGTGGGGGAAGGAAATGCAGATTTTTTGAGGGAAAGTAAGAAAAGTGCCATTTTAACTATTTTCCTATCAGTTTTTTCATTTTTTCTCACCATAAGAACCATCCTCGTGTCTCAAAGAAAATATTTAAAAAAAATTAGCCGAATTGGTCGAGACGTACTCTAGTTTTGCGCTTAGCAACGCATTTCGAGATCCATTTTTATTAATATAGTTAAACGTTTTTCTATTAAACATTAAAAAATGTCCTGCCTAAATCAGGACACTTTTCATTCTATTATCAAATATCTGAAGGGGCATGCATAAATGAGCCACAATAACAAAATAGAATTCAGGTTTAGTTTAGTTAGTTATATTAACGCTCCGTTGAAAAGCAGCAATAGGGCTATTTTGGGATGGACCTCGTAATTTTGAACCATGATCCGATGAGGACGACAACACCTGATCAGCAACCCCTCGGTGGAATAAGGTCTCAAACCTGAAGCCCTTCAGCTCGCAACCAGCAGACCATCGCGGTCACATAGAATTCAGGAATTAAAAAGACTAAAATGCAATCTTATATTAATATTTCAATGTATCATGTCTGAACATCATTTCTTTCCAAGCACCACGTGCTCGTGCAAGTTACATTATAATTTTATTCATTTTCATCTTTTCATCGAATGGGTCACTTTAATATTGCAAACAATCCAAAAAGACTTTGTCTCGTATTTATTGTTAAAAGAAATGTCACTTTCCTATTTATTTCATTTCATATAATCGCGTGCTCAAAATGACACATTTCTAGGTTTTATTTGCCAAATTCATTAACTTATTTTTTTAAATCAGGGTTTGTGTAAATGAAATGGCAGCACGTTATTAAAAGCTGATTTTTTGAGATGCTCGTTCAGATAATAAAATTTCAATTTTTCGCCTATGAATTGTAGTTGAAGCCAAAAGCCTCATCGTCAAAACAGCATCATGTTCTGGCCTGATATAAAAATTAAAAATGCTTAAAAATGAGCATGTGTGACAAAGATTGTAAACATATCAAAGATATAAACAAGATATAAACGAACAAGATATAACATGGCAAAGATATAAACGATCCAAAAAACTTTGTCTCGCATTTATTGTGAAAAATAATTCCACAATTCCTATTTATTTCATTTCATCTAATCACGTGCTCGAAATGACATTTTTCTAGGTTTTATTTGCTGTAGTCATTAACTTATTTTTATAATGTTTTTTTTTGTGAATGCAATGGCTACACGTTATGAAAAGCTGTTTTTTTCCCAGATGCTCCTGAAGATTATAAAATTTTAGTTTTTCGCCTACAGATTTTTGTTTATTTTTCACTTAACGAATTTTTGTTGACGTCAAAAACCTACATCTCCAAAACAACATCATGTTCTGACACGATAATAATTCAAAATAATAATAATAAAAACATCGCTTACCCATTTTGCGTGAACTTCACCCATATTTTCAATACTTTTTCACAAAGCTTAATGTCAGCCGTCTCGTATTCATCGGGTTTCCTGATGGGTCGACCGAAAACGAACTGCACGTCTTCAAAATGCACCGCCCCCATCCATTCTGCCCAAGGTGAGTTTGAAGGTCGACGAGTGAATAAGTAGTAATAGACATCATTATCCCTCTCTGCATAACTCTCTGCAAAATACAGCGTCTCGCACAAGATGCTGCTGTCTCCAAATGCCGTGAAAAGTCGTTTTCTAATCAGGTCGTAATCTTCATCTTCCACGTCACTCAAATAGAAATCAATGTAGTCTTGTGGATCCGTGTAATTTCTAAAGGTGTTTTCCAGAAGACTGGAGGCGTAAGTTTTGTTGACTTGTGGATCTTTCTCTCCAAAGAAGCCGAATTCATCAGGGCGTCCTGTGGTGAGCTGAAAAGATCCTTCATCTGCGACATTCCCAATGAGGAGGGGGACATTTTCGAAGTTGCCATTTTTGATGTCATCTAGGGCATTATTCGGCAAGAAGTCATCCCCATACTGAGTGAAGAAAGAGCGAGCTGAGAGGGGGTTGAAAGACCACATTGTTTCCGTCAAATAGGTGGCATTTTGAGCTAAAAACAGAATTTAAATCTCATATCAGTTTAAAGCAGACTTCCAAGGTCACACACATATTTTCAACATTGCAATACTTACTATGTTTGCTCAGTGTACTTTCATCTGCACATAGTACAAAATGAAGTCTCCTGATGTTTGAACCACAAAATCTCGAGATATAGTAAACGGATATTGGAGATATTTATACCATTTTGTACAGCATTTATTGGTGAAGAATTTAGTACATTAAGGTGACCAGGGACCTTTAAAATGACTTTTTACAATTTTCATCTTAGCAATTTGAAATTTTACAGACATTAAGAGTTACACAATAGGATTCTTGACACGTAGATTCCAAAGATTCTTTGAGATAAGTCGATCGCCGGAAAAAGCTTCAAGCATGTCCGTGGTTTCATTACTCGTATAGCAAAATTTAATATACTTGAAAAAAATCATGCAAAATGATTTTTTAAATTTGGAGTACGGGAACTTTTTGGATACCCAGTATTTTTAGCTTTTGATTTAAGATCAAAGAGGAAAATAAGAACAAAGTACTTCATTGGTTTAAAAAAAGGAATTTTAAATCTTTAAACCTTTCAAAAACCAAGAAATCGCTATTTTTCTGTATTGCACAAATTTATCATTGCAAAAGCACATGAGTGTTTCTTTTTGCCTATAATATAAAAGCTAAAAATGCTGAAGAAGAATGAACAATCTGTATGCTGTTACTTACTTCGCAAACATTCGATGACGTCGGCCGGATGATCATAAATAGTTGCATTCTCTGATGCACAGCCAACAGCTTCTGCCAGACGCTCACTAAGATTCAGATTGTAATCTAGCGGGTTGTATTTGAACATAATGATCGATGCACTTTGCATGATGGCTCGATGGAACAGGCCTTTGGCCAGTGGAGAGATACAAAGTGCGCTAACAGCTATGGATCCTGCACTTTCGCCAGCAATAGTGATGCGGTCCTCGTCGCCTCCAAAATACTGAATGTAATCCTTTACAAAGCGGAGTGCCATCAGAATGTCGAACATACCTGGAAAAAGGAAATTCAGGGTAAGAATCTAGAAAGTAAACAATGCTAATTATTCAACTGACAGTGTTCAGAATCGTAGAAAAACAAATCTAGGAATAGTATATGGTGTGGGGATTTTAATGCAGAATAAAACAATCAAAGCAAGATGTTGTGAGAATGAATCGCATTGTTTTGCATTGCAAAAAAAGTTTTATTGTTGTTCCTTATGGCACTTGCCAAGGACAAGCTCGCTGAGGTAATTAGTGATTTAAGCTTAATCAGCGTCTCTTGTTTTGTAGTAGCGCCAATTAGGGCCCAGAGTACGACTTTTGCTACTTATATTCGCTTGCACAGTTCTTTTTTACGAGGGGGCACATTAACACACCGGACCGATAGAACACAGAGGAACAACCATGCCCGAACCGGGACTTGAACCCGGGACGCCTAGATCACGAAAGAAACGTGCTACCTCTATGCCAGGAGTCCATCACAATAAAACACTCAATCCCTGACAGAAGTATTATAAGTAAATTATAGTTATATTATTTAGATTTTAATTATAAATATAAGATATTTTTAAGTGCCGGCTCTTTTTATATATTTTTAAGCAGAGGTAGCGCGTCTTCCTCGCATTCTGGGAGTCCCGGGTTCGAGTCCCGGCATGGGCATGGTTGTGTGACTGTGCCCCGCTGTAGGAAGAGGCTGTGCAAGCAAAAGTGTGGTGAGCTTGTAGCTAAGTCGGCCCTCTTGGCCCTAGTTGGCGCTACTTCAAAAACAAGAGACGCTCATTAGGCTTCAATCTACTGATGCTTTCATCAGCGGAGCTTGTCCAATGGCAAATGCCATAAGTAACAACAACAGATATTTTAAAGTTTTCTATACTATATTTTGTGGCATGATTTCATAATTGTGGTTCAAATAAATTATTTTTTGCAGTACATTTTAAGATTTTTTTAACTTCCAAATTATTAACTACAATGATCTTAGTAGCATATTATTAAGCTAAAAAATGTATCTAATTACATTCTTCAGATTAATTAATTTCTTTTTTTTAATCTTATTATATGGAGTAAAAAGACAAATAAAAAGTGTCAGTCGTCTTTCAGTGGATGTTCTAATGTAGCATTCCCCGAAACAAATAATAATTATCACTTTGCAATTTGCTTTTCATTAATAAATAATAATTTAAATTGATACTTGCTGGCTCCTGATTAAATTTGGTTTTTAACCTTCTTCTTGTAGGACCCCAAGCATAAAAGGTTTTAAATTAGACTGCTACAAAATATTTATTCAAAATTAGTCAAAGCAGAATCAAATGTTGATTGAATTGTTGATTAAAATAATAAATTTTTAGAGTTTTCTTTTTTTAAATTTCATTTACTAACTAATGTTCCCTTATTATTTACAAAAATCAGTTTTACAAAAGTGCAAACGAGAAAGAAAGGACTCCAGCTTGTCATTTACAGCCAAGGTAGCGATTTCTTGCATAGAGGTATATGCTCTCTTATTCTCCCTTATTCGATAATTTAACCCTTATTCGATAACTTAAATAACCATAAAGACTACAGTAAATGTTTGTAATACCTATGATTATAAACAATTTTAAGTCAGAATTAACTTAAAAATTGACCTATCAATTTACACAAATTTTAATACACAGTTAAAAAAATTATTCAAAGATTGATCCATCAAAGTAATTAAATTCTAAAATACAGTCAGGTATACGGTGTTAATAAATTTGAGAAAAATTTCATCATAATATTCCGTAGTACATATAACGATAATAATAAATAACTAAAAATAAAAACAGTAAAAATAAACAATACTATTCCTTTGTTTACTAATAAACACATTTTTTCACTTATTTTTAAATTCTAGGTAAAAATTTTTGAGTTACTGTCGGAAATTGAATGTGGATACCTCAAATGGCTGGCCCTGATTAGTTAAGTGGTATAATGCATCTCCCGTTGGAGTAAGAATTGGATTGATTTGACACATTCAACTTTCCTTATTGAATATATCACGAATTTTTGTTTATGAATTATTTTTCAATTTGACTGGAGAATATTCTTCAACACAGAGACAAATAATTCACTGTTATCTATTGATTCACTAATGACATTTTAAAAAAATGTATAAACAGAAAAACGCCTCAAATTCGTGTTTTTTAAAATGCGAAGACTCTAATAAAATAAATTACAGAATTCCATCTTTACAAACATTAAATCAAAGTTTTACTACAACATGTTAGAAAAAAAGAAAAATTAGTATCAAAATAGAAATTGAAATCATTCCTTACCTTTCTTTCAGAAATTTCCGACTGAAGTATGAACCTTTCCATTACATAAATTTACAAAAATTAGGGAATATATATGAAAGTGATGACAAAAAATATATCTCAACTCTATTTTATTTGTCAAATTTCAAATACAAAAAATACTACTTAGCTGAATGTGTGAAATGATTAATTTCAGATATGCACAATTCCAGTCATGCTTCATCATTAATTATTATGAATAAGGCGGAGTTTTGAATTAGAAAGACATAATTTTAAAATAAATTTTTTCTAAGCTTAAGATCCAAAACAGTGGATGTTCGGTGAAACAGTCGAGCATGTAACAGATAAGTTTTTTATTCGATTTGAAAACGCTCAGACAGCAAAGCACAGCTAAGTAGATATAAAAATAGCATTTACAATAAATAATCACACATACAAAGGAAAGAAATCCGCAATAAATAATTGTAGCAGTGCAAATTATTCAGATAGAGTTTACAGCGCAGGTTTCATTGGAACTACGCAAGTTTCTCTATTTATCTACTACCTCTAAATGACTTCCCGATTGAACTGCGTTCAACTACCAACTCCCTAATAGATTCAATACTGACTCTGATTTCCAGATTTATATAATTTTATATTGAATGCTGGAGACTGTACTAGTATTTCGATACACAATAAGCTCAAGACCATCTCTCAACATCATCAAATACATCTTCACTGGTTGCCATCACATGTTGATATTCACGGCAACGAAATGGCTGATAAACTGGCCAAAGAGGGTTGCTTTCAAAACACCCCAACTTCTACCAAGCTGACCTATCAGGAGCTTTCCTCCGTTAAAAAAATCTGCTATTACAAAAGACTGGCCGGTTCCTCCTTCAAGTAACTGGTACAAGGGGCCTAACCCAGATAGGTCTCTCCATCTCAGGAGATAGGTCATCCCATACTTGCATTTCGCGACTTGCCAGCGGACACTTAAAATGTCTTGAATTCTCTGGGCGGAAGAAATCCTTTCCCCTTTGTCCTAAAATCCTTTCCCCCTTCCAGGCCACTCCCTCTCACATCCTTGACTGCCTTGACCTCAGTGTTGGGGATATTTACTCATCTCCTTGGACAGTCACCGACCATCTCAGAATCAACGGTTAATTTGATCTGGTCTGACTCCGGCAGACCATAATGGAGATAAGAAGATATAATTTCATAGAAAAAGGAAAGAAGCTTTTAGAAAGATTAACATAACCCAAGTCCTAATGAAGTGAACACTAGAAAGACCAGCATGAAAGTTCAAAAAATCTTGCTGTTTCTGGTATTTCAATATTCTGCCATATATACCAATTTGTCGTAAATCATCAAAAGATCGCCAAGAGTGTCATGGAGGTTGAAGGTGAATAGTCATTGATCTTGTCTCCTTTCAGTCTCTGTCAGAGTCACAACTTTAAAACCGTCTTTCTTATAAGGAGACTCTATAAATTTGCAAGCAGTGTTAGAAAATTTTTAGAAAAAGAAAGAATATTTTGAATAGTAGGAATGAATAATTAACAGGATGGGAAAAGTATTGGAAAATAATAGAAAACTCAGATATTCCAACAAGATATGTAATTTTTCGATTAACAGAGAAAGCTGGATGGCAGGGGCTATAACGAGGATAGACATCGCACAAAATCTTACTTTGGGAGATGGATGGATTTTTAATCATTGTTTTGAAAAATTTCACAGATTTAATTGAAAACATCTCACTTACCCATGTTTCCTGGGGCATCACTCGTGTTGGAAGTAAGAAAGCCAAACGCTCCCAAACGGTAATTGACAGTTACCACAACTAGCTTTTCTCCCGCTACCAAAGGTCTTGCGTCGTACACTTCCATACGATTCGATCCGAAAGTGAACCCTCCACCATATATCCAAAAAAGTACAGCGTACTTAAACCCGGCACCGAACGGTGTGTATATATTTAAATAAAGACAATCCTCACTTTTACCAGTCATGTTATCATACCATGGGAAGGGGGACTCTGAATACTGCATGCAAGCTGGTGGTTGTGTCTTTGCTTCATAGACACCGCTCCAAGGTTCCACCGGTTCTGGTTTCTTAAATCGCAGATCATCAACTGGAGGCTGGGCGTAGGGTACTCCAAGAAACATTCTTATTGGCTCATTTTTAAATATAGACACAGCTCCGTGAATTTCACCCAATGGCGTTGTTATCACTAATGGTGAATCTCCTGATGCGCCCCATAATGCCGCTGCTAAGTAGACCAGAGTTATGATCATCTTTAATGGATGAAACCAATCAGTAACCTATGAAACACAGCATTAAAGAAACGATTTAAAACTGATTAGTTGTCTCGATTCAAAATGGTTTTAAATCAGAAAGAAAATTTTTGAAAAATTGTTTTTAATTATTGAAATATTTTATTAAATAAAACTCTTGTTTAATCACAAAAATATCAAAAAAAGTAGTTGGGGGGGGGAAACATCTGAATTTATAACAAAAGATTACTATGAAATCTGCTATGCATATTTCAATGCATCATGTCAGAACATCATTTCTTGAACAACCAAGCACCTCGTGCTTGTTTAAGTTAAATTACATTTTTATTCATTTTAATTGTTTCATTGATTGAGTCACTTTAGTATAGCAAACGATCCAAAAAGCTTTGTCTCGCATTCATTGTTTGAAAAAAAATTTCTCATTTCCTATTTATTTCCTTTTATGTCAACACGTGCTTAAAATGACATTTTTCTAGGTTTTATTTGTTGTAGTTATTAACTTATTTTTCAGGAATTAATATTAACTAATTATATTAAATTATTACACAGCACTTTAAGTAATGTCATAAACTGTCTAACATTTTGATAAGTCAAAAATAGGAATTTTTTTAAAAAATTCCTCTAATTAAAAATATGTCCAACTTTCTTTGTAAAAAAAATGTTTACTTTTGAATTTAAAAAATTGGAAATACTGTTATCTATGATAACAGGATATTATAACTTGTTTAGTGCATTATGTTATTATTAATAGCTTTTAATTACATTTTATGTTTCATCATTTATTTTTACTTATTTTCTATAGTTTTAATATTTAAAAATTATTTACATTTGATAGATCTGGATTTATAGATATAAATTTATTCTTCTTAAGGGTTTTACTCGTTTTATAATTAGATAAAATAGATTTCAATTCCAACTGCGGTTTTTTCAAGGGCAGTTGAAACTATAAAAAAATTGATATTGATATCTAATTTAAAAAAAATATATAATTATATCGAATAGATATATACTTATTTAAACTAATTTTAAAGAATAATCATTAAACATATTGTACTTATTCATATTCTCGTTAAATAAATAAAAAAGTTTTTTTTAAAGAAAATTTGAAATTACAGGGCTTTTATTTTAGGCAATTCATCCTCTATTAGACTTAATAGACTTATTAATTGAATTAATTGATCCAATTTTAAGACCAAAATTACGTTTTCTATAATACAAAGTGCTGATCAAAGACTTATTTTCATCTATAAGTAAAAGAAATTTTTTTTTACAGTAACTGAAGTTTCAAGGAAATTTTTTAATATTATGAAAAATATGTTCTAATTTTATCGAGATAATTCAAAGGATTTAACTATTGAGTTACATCACAACTCGTGATTTGAAGCAGAAACAAGACAGCCAGCATAAAATCTGTATTGCTGGTTGGGTAGAATCAGTAGAGAAAGGGTTAAGAATGTATAAGGCTTTTTTTAATGAAAATATTTCGATTAATTATAGATATATAGTAGAATTTTAAATATATAGAATATAAATTCATTTTCAATAGAAAATTAATTTTATATATATATATTTGAAAATATTACCCAACTTTTTAACTTTCCTTTCGAGTTTTCTATGGCCATAAATAAATTTAATATGATTATGAAAGTTTTAATTTCTTAAGATTTAATAAAATCTTCTTATCTAATAAAAAATCATCTCATATTTCAATGTATAAATATAGAAATGTTTGAACTTTTTTTTAAAGACTATGTCACGGGAATTGGCTTTTATATAGATAAGTCAATCTTTAAAAATTCTAGATAGTTTTCGTTTGGCCTGTGAAAGTGGTTAATCTTTAAAGGCATTTTTTTATACCTATAGTTATCTGTTATTTTCATGATTTATATTTCTTAATTCAAAAATTAATATAACAGGAGTCTTTTTTGTGAAAAAAATTATTTTCTTTTCCAGGTTGTTTAATATCATGTCAGAGGGTTGAGGTCAGAGGTTTCTGAGATGAGGGTTTTGGCGTCTACAAAAATTCTTGGGCGAAAAATAAAAATGTTATTATCTGCACGAGCATCTCAAAAAATCATTGTTTATTAACGCGTTGCCATCTCATTTACAAAATCTTTGATTAAAAAAAATAAGTTAACTACTACCGCAAATAAAACCTAGAAAAATGTCATTTTGAGCACGTGATTATATGAAACGTAATAAATAGAAATATTTTTTAAACCATAAATGCGAGACAATTTTTTTTGGATCCTTTGCAATACTAAAGTGACTCATTCAATGAAAGAATTAAAATTAAATAAAAATATAATTTAACTTGAACAAGCAAGTAGTTCTTGGCCTTTCAAAAATGATGTTCTAACATGATGCAGTGAAATATACATAGCATATTTCATTTTAATCTTTAATATTATTGTTGGTTTGTTAAACAATAGCCAAAAAGAAAGACATGATTTTGAAGGAATTTGCACCCAGCTCACTGAAAAGCATCAAAATTGTTCTCAATCAAAATTGTATTTACAGCAAACTCAAACGCCCATATTTTAAATTTCGCCATGTAAGAATTTCTTTTCTTCTCACCTCAAACAATAAAAATTGGCATTTTTAACAACATATCGTATATAACGCTGCAGAAAAAGTTGGGAAAAACGTACTAGCTTCTGAAAGATTACGAGGGTAAAAAAGAACGTTCTTGAAGCTTATTTTTTTCTTTAAACTGACTGCTTTAGGTGGGAAATATTTCATTAATTATACTTGGTAAGCGATATTTTAGAACTAATTTTTTTAAAAAAATTTTGCACAATTTTTTAAAAAAAATTATTCCGGCTTACATTTTGGAATTTCAGAACAAAATGTTGGGAAACATCAAATGTTAGAAGAAAAAAAGTTTCGGCTCGTATGAAAATTGGTTTCTATTCAGAATTATATGATATATTTCGTTTTTAAAAAAATTCATGAAGATGTTCTTTTTTTTTTTCAAAATTACTTACTTACTAAAAGTATCTTGATATGCGCAAACTGAGAAACATATTTGAAAATTTTATAAAATCTTACCTTTGATTTACAATGACTTTTTCGAAAATATTTCTCTTTTTTTTACCCGCTAAACAATATTTCAGAACTTAAAAAATTTTAATGTCACAGGATTTAAAAAAAATTATTCCGGCTTACATTTTGGTTAATATAAAAGTTGCAAAATATTAGAAATGTCAAATGTTAGGGGAAAAAAGAAATTTATGCTTGTATACAAATAGGTTTCTATTCTGAAATATATGATATAATTTGCTTTTAAAAGAATTAGTAAAGGTTTTATTGTTCAATTTAACTTACATGCGAAAAATATGGAGATATGCGCAAAACTGAGAAAAGTATTTGAAAGTTTATAGAATTTTAGTTTTGCTTTACACGGACTTGTCTGGAAAATATTTTTTTCATTTTACCCGCTAAACATTATTTTAGAACTAAACAAATTTTTATAGAAGTTTATAGAATTTTAGTTTTGCTTTACACGGACTTGTCTGGCAAATATTTTTCTCATTTTACCCGCTAAGCATTATTTTAGAACTAAACAAATTTTTAATGCCATAAGCTTTTTTAAAAAATTATTCTTGCTTACATTTTGGTTAGTGTTAGAAAGTTACGAAATGTTTAGAAAAATTCAAAAAATTTCAGCTTGTATACAAATAGGTTTCTATTCTGATTTATAGGATATAATTTACTTTTAAAAGAATTCATAATTTGTTTTAAAAAATTTATTTACTTGCGAAAAATATGGCAAAATGCGCACAAACTGAAAAAGTATTAGAAATTTTATAAAATTTTAGACTTGTTTATAGAATTTTAGAATTTTTACAAGAACTTGCCTGGAAAATATTTCTTTAGTTTTACCCACTAAAAATATTTTAGAACTAAAAAAAACTCTAATATTGCCTGATTTTTTTAAAAATTATTTTCGATTACATTTTGGTTATAGTTAGAAAGTTACAAAATGTTAGAATTAAAAAATAAAAAAGTTCGGCTTGTTTACAAGTAGGTTTCTATTCGGAAATATATCATATAATTTACTTTTAAAAGAGTTCGTAAAGATTTTTTTAAATATTTACTTACTTGGAAAATATATGGCAATATGCGCACAAACTGAGAAAAGTATTTGAAAGTTTATAGAATTTTAGTTTAAAATCATTTAAAGGAGATTTATACTTACCTGCATTAACTCAGCAACCGTTGCCAACAGCAAATGAAGAAGCCGACTGGCCGAGTATTGCTAACCACAGATGGATTCTCAAATTTATAACATTCAGTTTTCCGAATTTTAATGTCGAGTCACTAACCATAATTTAAAATTTCAATAATTTTGAATAATATAAAACCACGAGGAATTATTATCTTTTTAATTTGAGATATCACTCTCTTTAAAATTCTAGATGACTACTTTAAGATTATTTTGATTTAAAATATTTCTAGAAAATACAAAAAAAAGCGACTCACGTCTCATGCATATTCAGCATGTAAACAAGAATTAAGAAATTTCCCACGGATGCATCAAAAAGAAAATGCTTGTTTTCTTGTTTTCATGTGATGGGTTTTACTGATGAGTTATCAAAAAAACAATCCAAGCTTTGGTTATTAGATTGTTCCCTGGAATTAATAATGATCACTGTGCCCATAAATAAGTAGATGATTTGCTAAAATTGAATATTTGATCTCAATTTTT
The DNA here is from genome assembly GCA_026289955.1 of Argiope argentata. Lineage (NCBI taxonomy): Eukaryota > Metazoa > Arthropoda > Arachnida > Araneae > Araneidae > Argiope > Argiope argentata. Next base: position 3,521,343 of record JAOUZG010041316.1, on the reverse strand, counting down.
CAGGCAATATTGCGAAGTCATTTAGATTAATTCAAAATTGGGTAAAATATTTAATAGTTTTAAGTTCTAAAATGTATTATTATTCATTCAATTTTTTTCACTAAAAAATTTCAATTATTATTGTCATGATGAGGAGCATTCGATATATCCAAAAAATATTTTAAATGATAGTTTGCTTTGAAAAAGATCAACAATAGATTTTAGGAATAACAAACTAATTTTTAAACCACAGTCGGAATTATATTCGTTCTGTAATGTTAGGGCCCTATGCATTTGAGAAATGAAGTTAAAAAAATTTTTAAAAATGTATAACAATTGACGAATTTCAATGAATTGGTAGAAATTATCAGATAAAAAAAGAAATGAAATGTTTGATTGCAAATTTCAAGTTATCATTTGAGATTATTATTATTTTTTAAGTCAGTATTTATCTTAATCACTTAATCAATTTAAGTCCTTAACCAATTTAAACCGATTCGAAACAAACATGAGACTTTTATATATTAATATAGATCTCTCTCTCTCTCTCTCTCTATCAAACCACCATATTTTTATTTCGGATTGTTTGAAATAATGTAATTACATCACAGTGAAGATATCACACCCTAATATCATACGCTTTAGACACAGAATACATCATTTGATTACGTGTGGGAATTGTACAAGCTGCATCATTTGCAATGTGATTATTTGTGCTGCCATATAATTAAATACTCACATTTAAATACAAATTCACTTTATTGAAGAATTCAGTAATCCTATAGATGCATTTTTAACATCAAAATTTTAATGTGTTTCTTCCATTACATTATATTTAATGATTTACAAAATCCTGATAAAAGATAGTATATCTTGTGAATTTAAAAGCCATAATAATCTCTCATGACATTGCAGTTTTCTAGATGGGGACCACTTCCAAATCGATTCCCTTTAAAATCAGTATCAATAACCACATAGGTATGGTTTTCGAGAGAGTATTTCGGCCATTTGAAGTCACCACTTGGATAGCTGCAAGAAAAAGAAACAAGAAAAATAAATTATCATTCTAGTTAGTTATTATTCAAATAAATCATTCAAAACAATGTTTAAAAGACAGATATCAATGCATTTGTAAAAAAAATTTTTTCTTAAAAAATCTTTTAATATATGTAAAAAAAATCTAATTCAAAAAGTTTCTAAAAATAAATTTTTATTATTGTTCTACAAAAGCATTTCATTGTTTTACCTTACAAATAGCACAGTACGTTGTTTATACTTTGCGATATTATATAGTATTTTGGGGGCCGGGATGGCCTGGTTGGTAAAGCGTTGCACTTGTGCTCCTTAGGTAAAGAGTTTGACACTCACCAACCAAAATATTCCCCGAGTGTATGGCGATTGGCGCTCGTTAAATCTGTCCGTGGCCACAAAATCCTCCATATCGGGAGTAATATCACTGGGGGTAGTGGGTGAGAGGTGACCGCTCTCTGTTCCAGGTCTAAATTACGATCTGAGATGTATGAATGACTTTGCAAGAATGTAGTCCACTCACTAAAAAGGGTTGTGACGTGTGTGTAGCCAAGTCTTACTCTTGGCCCTAAATGGCGATACTTGTAAAAAACAAAGAGACGCATTTCTTAGGCTTAAAATCTGCTGATAGTATCAGTGGAGGATTGTACACGGCAAGAGCCATTTGTCACAACACACATATAATATTTTATAATTCGACATTTAACGATATGATTCAAAATAGCAATATGGTTTTATATCATACAATATTGTAAATGCAGTATGTTTTGCTGGAGGTAGGCTATTCGGTAACGAATGCTTCACAAAGTAATAAAATATAATTATTTATGCATATCCTTCAAAGTTACGTGAACGTTCTCAAAATACTCATTATAAGAAATGCTTTAATTCTATGTTTTTTTTTCAATTTTAAGATACCATTTTTGACAAGACCTACCAAATCCCCATCTCGGCTTTTAACAGTGCTTCTGATGAGGAATAATGTTTATTCCAGAGATGTTTCAAAAATCGTGAAGAGAAAAAAAAGCCTTATGGGTGTGTGTAATGTCGAGTAAGGGAGTGTAGTTTAATCCCCTGCTTGGCGCACTTTTCAAAAATCGCCAACCATGAATCACAGATAAGAGCACTGTTCAGCTCTTCTGGTGAAGGACAAAAATAACCTAACCTAGGGTTGCCATAATAAAAAGAACGGGGTTGCCAGCATTGGCATATTATCACCAATTTGACAAAGAAGTGGGTAAAACTACGCATCAACCTGAATGCTAAATCAGGGCTAAAAGATGATAATGAATGCATATGACTCAGAGTTTTGAGCCGATTGCTTCGTTTTCGAGCCAAGCAAGCCCAGTAGCATACAAAGAAATTTCCACGCTTTATAATGGGTCGTTCGTGATTCGACCATTTTCCCTCACTAGCACATTGCTAATTGTTTATGTTTACCTCCGTGATAAGGTAAACTTTGAAAATAAAATGACTTCAGCGTTGATGTTATGCCGGGTTCACACTCGGCCAGTTATAAGACGGTAATCAGGCTGTACATATGTAGAAAGGGACTGATGTTTGCCCTAATTTCTTAAGATAGATTCTGACATTTCATGCTTGACTATAAGTTGCCGTTGGGTTGGAGCTACTGGTGAGTTGCGCCGAAAAGAAACTCAGGTCTTTGAGAAATAAAAATTTATTTATTTCCAGCTATATTACATATATACAGGTATTTAAAACACAGTTACACCTTTCCTTGATTAATTAGGTTACAAGCACATAAGTAGAATCAGGTCAGAGTTCCACTAGGGAAGGTGTTGTGTTTTAGGTAAGCAAGAAACCTCTCTTTGGGGTGAAGAGTTAAGACGGAGTTCGTGAGCTTCCGCAAGATTCAGCAAGAGGTTTGGGATTTATCCGCTCGTTGATTAACCTGCTGGGATTGCTGGAAACGTAAGTTGAGGAACTCGCTGGAAGAGCAGCTCAGAAGAAAAAGCTGTCTAACTAATTGAAGTTCTGCCAAAGCTCTGATGAGATTTCACACGTTCGACGGGACGCATAGTGGTCCGAATGCAATTCACCGAATGCAGATGGACTTCACACGGGCTCAGCCTACAGGGAGAAGCTGCCTACGATACACTCCAAATTATCTCCTGAGAATTTCACGCAGTATTCCAAGCTGAATTCCCCCTGATCCAAAAACTAACGCTCGCTTAGTCGTCATCCGGATTCCTTCTCTGTCCCTCCTATCTTACTCC
>JAOUZG010041316.1:3476833-3513650 GCA_026289955.1 Argiope argentata | reverse complement strand
TATATATATATATATATATATATATATATATATATGAAAAAGAGAGAGTACGTTTAAAAATTTAAGATAATTGCTTTGAAACAAAAATAAAAATAAAAATAGTGAATTTCTTGCTTAATTTCTTGTAATTTTTGATTCAAATTAATTTTTCTTTTTTAACAATTCTTGGTTTGTTGGGAAGAATTCAATAGGTATTTATTCCTTAGTTATATCCTAAGCAATTTTGCATAAAAAAGTGAATTATTTTGTCTATTCTATAAATAATTACTATCATTTCAAAAAAATAAACTATATAAATATTTATAAACATGAATTTTTGATAAAAATTTAAAACTATTGTAAATTATTAAAAATGACAATTAAATTGTTGATTAAAATCAAAGATTCTACGAATTTGGAAACGGAATTATTGTTATTATAAATATGGTTTTAATTAAAAGTATGCGGAATTATTTAATTTTAAAATTTTATAACTAAAAAAATGTTTAATTTCAAGAACATATTTATAATACATTTCGAAAACCATAAATAATTTCAGTTCCATTTAAATCGGCATCTAATTATAACAATATTTCGAAATTCATTTTTATTCTTTTTGAATTCAATATCACTTTAACGTTTGTGATCAAAATAATACTAATCAATTGAAAAGTAATGCTTGAGTCAAATTTGATAAAAAAAAGTCATTTACATTTAATTTTAAAGTAACTGGCCTATGAATTCTTCAATTCATTTATCGTCAGTTTATTATTAAAATTTTTCGAATAATATTTAGTCAAAAGTACTTAACTCTAAACATGGATTAAATAAACAAAAAAATTCGCAAATTATAAGACGTAATTATTCTTAGTACAATTGTTCGAACTTTAAAATTACCTGGAATTATATTTCGTAGAATCACGACTGGCAAATAAAATTGTATTAGTGCATATGTCTCCAAAGGTTCTCAAGAATTTCAAGGTATGATTCTTATTAACTCAAACCATTGTTGTTTTCGGATATGTCACTTGAATGGTCTTTCAGAATTCTTTTTGAATAAAAAAAATAATAGGCGCTAGTCTTATTGATACTTCAATTTTGAAAAATATATCTTTGGTTCAAACTCTATCTATTAATTAATCTTCATACTGTAAACATCTTATTCAAAACCGCAAACAATTAAAGCAATAAAAATTCAGTATTTAGTTTTACAACCAAAACTGTGAACTTGTATTGCATTTTTGAAGAAATCACCAGTCAAAGAAAAATATATTTATCAGCCCTTGAAGTGCATATTGTTGTAAACAGGTGTTCTTTGCTGAGACTAAACATTTTGTTTTTATAAGGAACTAGCCGCCTTTGGCGACCAGTCGGTTCGCCAGTATTAATGCTCTCTAAAATTTTCATATGATATTTTATGTAGCTGTGTCTCATAACAGGTTTTTCACCAAAATATTTTAAACCAAACAAGTTTTGATAATCAAATAACTCATTTATAGTATTATTTAGTATTATTTTCTTCAGATGTTCTGTTCATTGTACTACTCATCTTTCTCTTTCTATTCGAGCAATAATTGTCCCGGAATTGATATTTTACTTAAATGGTGGAGGGAAAGGTCTAAAATTCTACGTTTTTATAGAATAAGGAGATTCAAATTTTCATAAATGTAAACACACTAAACAAATAACGACACAATTGGTTTTCAAGAGTTGAGAAAGTTTAAAAACAGCTTGGAAAATGCCGCGCACAGAGGAAATAATGGTGACACTCACACATACCCATCTTTTCTTTATTTTTCTATTCTTTTTTCTTCACTACTTTTCTTTCTACAAACCCTTTTTGCCCACTGTTATTCTTTTTTTCTTTCTTTATTTATTTTGACTTTATTTTGAGCAGACGTAGATTAAATATCCATATAGACTAATAATCAAAGCAACTATTTTCTTTCTTTTTTAAACATCCCGTTATCTATAAAGGAAACCAACTGACTTCACCCATTTCTTTCTAAACAAATCATAATTTATTACTTCCTGCTATCTTACTCAGTTGGTGTGGGGGAAGGAAATGAAGATTTTTGGCGGGAAAGTAAGAAAAGTGTCGTTTTAACTATTTTCCACACAATTTTTTCATTTTTTATCTCCATAAGAACCATCCCCGTGTCTTAACGAAAATATTTTTAAAAAATTTACCGAATTGGTCGAGCCGTTCTCTAGTTTTGCGCTTAGCAATACATTTCGAGATCCATTTTTATTAATATAGCTATGAGAAAAGCAGTGCTATCTAAACAAAGCTAAAACTTCCTTACCTTTATATAGAATTTAAATGAATGATAAAGTGATATGGTTGCATCATGGGAAAAGAAAGATACTTTAAAATAAGATTTATTAAAACAATTAGACGACCAGAGCATATTTAACCCCAAAGCACAGTCCATGTTGTCCAGCTAGTATGTAATAAATACTAATTTATATACTCACCTAGGATTTATTATCAGTAGCATTTACTACAGTTAGAAGATAATACGATTCTGGTTGAGAAACTATGGATATCAAATGCAGCAGATAAATCAAAGCAATGTTAAAAAAAACCACCCGGTTTTCTGGCACAGAGGAAGCGCATCTTTTTCGAGTTCTAGGAGTCCCGGTTCGGGCATGGTTGTTCTTTTATGTGCTATCTGGGAGATGTGTGAATGTGCCCCCTTGTAAAAAGGGCTCTGAAAACAAATGGGGGTGAGTGTGTAGCTAAGTTGTTCTCTTGGCCCTCGTTGGCGCTACTTCAAAAACAAGATACTCTCCTTTTGGCCTAAATCTGCTGCTGTATCAGCAAGAAGCTTGTCCATGCAAGGGCCATAAGAGACAAAAACAAAAACAGGAAAACCCCAAGAAAAGAATGATATGAATCTTCGAACAAGAGACAATTTGACTTAGGAAAAAGTGTAAATTACTTAATAATTTAAATGTATAATTTTGTAAGCCAAATGGGGACTATAACTCAAAAATGCAAATGTAAGTAACATTTTGAATATGGCTTTAAAATTGCATACCCATTTGAAACTTTTGATCAAATCTGTCAATATTTTGGCCAGTTTAAATTGTTATTTCAGCATTTGTATAGATTCTATATATTCAATACGCTTCTATTCAGGTAACTGCACTTTGGTAAGTGATTGCTTTTCGAATATGTTTATATGTCTAGAGTTTTAACATTTCCATGATAACATAATAAGAAAGAATAGAATATTATATCCTTTAACAATTGTAATAGTAAATAATATAGAAGGTACGAAGAATAATACAATAGCAAACTATATTTCCGGATTAACTTACCCATATTTAGCAAAGTCAGTCCAGATCTTTAGCAATTTATAACTCAGACTCCGTTCACTTAATGGGTATTTTCCTGGTTCTCTTACTGGCCGACCAAAAACGAATTCAACTTCATCAAAATCCGTTGTCCCCATCCAAGATGCCCACTCGCTGTTACTCGGACGATGCGCAAAGAAGTAAAAGTAAACATCATTCCCCTTTTTGGCATAACTCTCAGCAAAGTACACAGTATGGCACAAGATGGTATAGTCTCCTGAAGCAGTATACACTTGTCGTCTGATAAGGTCAAGGTCATCATTTGGAACATTTCCTAAATAATGTCTTACATACTTTTCTGGATGTGTGAAATTTTTGAAATATCCTCTGATCATCTTTTCACCTTAAATCTTGCTGATCTTTGTGTCCTTTTCACCAAAAAAGCCAAATGTCCGTGGATTTCTGGTGGTTATTTGGAAGGATCCTTCATCCTTATCATTGCCGATAAGAAGAGGGACGTCATGGAATTTGCCATTCCGGATATCGTCAGCTACATTCGTTGGCAGGACGTCGTCACCGTATTGGGGGAAGAACGATAGAAAGTCATGAGGAATGAATGTCCATTGTACTTCAGCAAGATATGTCGCATTGTTTTCTAATTCGAAGAAATGAATATTTAATGAAATTTATCATAAACTCAAAAAATAATATAAAGTAGAAAAATTAATTTTATTGTATAGGGGTATATTATAGGTTTAGGTAATAGTTTTATAGGTAATAGTTTTACGAATCTTTAACCCTTCCCATTAAAATGTAATATTTCAAAATTATTCCTCAGCACAACAATGGAATAATGAGACAAAAACAAGCTAGTAAATGGGGCAACTAAAATATTGTTATGAATTTTGTGTAAATCAGATGTAAATATTATAAATGTAGGATTTCCCACGGAGCTATTTTGTTTAACCATCATTTTAGCTTTCACTTTTTTCTTTTATCAACGTCCGATGGTAGGCGTAATTCAAAGGAAGAATTGTAAAAAAATTAGATCATTTAGCAGATGACGATAATTTTAATTAATACAACATTCCAGAACAACTGCATAGATTGAGCTTTTGAAAAACTGTAACAATTAATATTCAGGCAGAGGCCTACTAACCACGGTACGATAAAAACGTTTCCACACGTCAGCGTTTCCCGCTCGCAAAACAACGTGGTAATAGTTTTCAGTCTCATAATGTTTTTGTTACTTGTAACGTCATAATAGAGGAAATAATCTACCTTTCTGTTTGTTTAATATTTCCATGTTTTAATCCATTTAATATTTCCCTGTAAATACTCTCCTTTGTAAATTTTTCCCTTTAACTCTAAATAATTTATTTTATTTTTTTAAAGAAGTCTCTTCATCCTTCGTTTGCATTATTTTATCTTAGTTTTCAAACTGAAACCGTAAATATATATTTTTTAAAAACCCCAGACACCATGCTACTAAACCCCCGCTATCTGAAGAGTCTAATATTTTTGGAAGATTTGGTTGGACTCCAACATAAATATTTATGAATTTAGATGTAAATATTTGTAAATAGTTTAATTGTATAAAATCAATTGCAATGGAATCGTGCGTGAGCGAGAAAAGACCGTTCTAAGAGAATTTACAACAGATGATCAACATATTTGATCCATTTGGCGATATAGGTTCGTTGGCGACATAATGAGGTCTTTTACGGTTTTTACTTCATGCTAAATTGTGTAGTAGAATTATTCTCTATTATTCTCATTAGAGAATAATAGAGAATATTATTTCTCTATTATTCTCATCTTTAGAGAATAATAGAGAAATTTCTAGACTCACCCAAAACGAACGAACTCATCCGAACCCTTTCTAGGTTTGCCCCACCTATTTCAGTGGGGCGCTATTTAAGACACCCCTTAAAGGCAGGGAGTCAGTTGTGTTTGGAGGACTAGCTACATGGTTATCTGAGATTGAGAGAGCGTCTTTTATCTCACTACCGGGTGATTTAGAGCTTCGCTGTTATTTGAAATTAGCGGATTAAGCAAAGTTAATGTGAATTTTGCTTTGAATTTAGCTGTGAATTTTGCAGATTGAATTGCGAATATTTAATACGCGTTTTCATAGACAATAAAGTCTGCATCTTCGTATCGCACTTTTGTGAGAATTATTATATTCGTAACAATAAAATAATAAATAGTAGGGTAAATGTGAAATAGAGATATAGCAAATCTACAAGTTAATTGTAAAAAAGACATCAAAAGTACTATCATTTTCTAAACTATTTAAAAGTATTAATTCCAACATATATCGCACTAAAATGTAGAAAAGCAATACAAGAGTATATTTTTCAAATTCTATTGTTGCTGTATGTACAAGAAAAAGAATCTGAATCTCTGTATAGAATAAAAGAAATTAAATATATATATATGAGAGCTTAATTTTTAAAACAATTAAAAAATATAATTATTGTAGTCAAGTATAAGAAGGAGATTGGTTAAATAAAAAAAGTGTCATCTTTAAGGCAAGATAGCCTTAAGAGGACATTAATTACTTAAAATCCCGAAAAGTAGAAAGGAAAAAAGCGAATCTCACAAAAATGATCAAGCAAAATGATTTAGTGTAGGGAAGTTCCGTTTAATAGGAGTTAAGAATTTCCCTGTTGAAAACAACTTTGAAATTGTTGAGTTTATCAAATGTTACTGTTATTGCAATGTTATACATTATTACCTAAAATAACTGTTTTGAGATATTAAAATTTTAATGGAATTGATAGACAATCTGAAGCAGCCATGCTAAAATCTTTTGAATTTGAATCTACACACAATAACAAAATTTCTACCTTTTTACACACACAAACACACATTTCTATTATTGCTAAAAGCTTTAAATAAAATATATGGAAAGTAAATAATAAAATTAACATTTTTATCACGTACCTCTCAAACAGTTTACAACCGTCTTTGGGTCACTTCTAACTGTTTGTTGATCCGATGCACATCCAACGGCCTTTGCTATTCGCTGGCTGAAATTCAGATTTGGCTGCTTTTGGTCATACTTCAGGAAAGTAGCCGTTGCACTCTCTAAGATGGCTCTACTGAACAGGCCTTTGGTCAGAGGAGATACGCAGAGCAAGCTGGTAGCCAAAGAGCCTGCATTTTGACCATGAACAGTGATTCGATTCTTATCCCCTCCAAAGAACTCTATGTTATCATGTACCCACTGAAGAGCCATTACCATGTCATATAATCCTGAAAATAATAATAATAATAAAGATAAATGGAAAATTAAGAATTTTTATGATGACCACCATTTTTACTTTCAAATTTATATAATATTTTAATATCGTTACAAAGAGTTAAGAATACTTAAATATTTCTAATATGCACTCAATTAATTAACTTCTCAGAAAAACAATAATATTACCTGTCATTAAAACAGAAAAAATTCTTGACACAAACATAAAATATTTGTAAATATTTTTTGGCGAAGTTAATTTTTTAGTTTTTAAGAAGGCAGAGGCGACATGTTTCGAAGAGCTTACCACTTGTATGAAGAATTAAATCTTTTCATGAATTCCAAGTAATAATGGGAAAATAGAAATTCTGTAATACTGTCTCAATCAGTTGAATTAAAATTCTATGGTCAGAAATTTATTAATTTGCTTCCGATTGTATATCATTCCCTATTAGCAACAATGTATATATCGAAATATAAATAGCAATAAACCACTAGATCTCAAAGTAAAATATAGCAATCAATATCAGCAGCAACATATGAATCATCAATAACATGTCTTAAAATACCATTCCGTATAATATTTCTATCTTCACTACAGATGCGTGAACGGCCATTCTTTTATCGAATGATGAAAGTTAATGAATGAAATTTTTTTGTCTACTGGTCAAAGAAAAAAAAAAGATTCAAAATAAATTTCTCCATCTTTTTAAAATATATTATGAAATTAAACAAGAAAGTCTTCTTACTATACGTGAGAAGTCATATCAGACTCTCCGACCTACCCGTAGGCACACGGAATAAATCATAAAATTTAATTTCCGGATCTACGCAACAGCAACACTGTCAAGAACTGTGGTTGAATCCTAAAGCCATCACCGACCACGGTACAACACTTCCAGTAGGAAGAAGGTCCCATTATATATGAAAGGAGCCTAAACTCAAACTATTAATATACCCTCCAAGTTGGCGAGATTCAACCACCATGCCGGAAGCATCAAATCCTCATTTCGAGATACTCTTTTCCGGCGAGGATATATATGTGGGAAAGTCAAAAGACTAACAATTCTGCTTTTGTTTATATATCCGATAAAATTTCAAACCCGATATTGAGTAATAAACTTCTTCAATGAATAATGAATGTACAGAAAATATGCTATCCAGCTTGAACAAGAGTGGTATTTGATAAATCTGAATTCCATTACAAGATAATAATCTCTGCTAAATCTATCAGTGTGAAATAGCACAAAATCTGTAGCAACTCAATTAAGATGAAAATACCCTATATAAATTTTAGCTACTTTTAGATGAAAGATAAAAAAGTTTTCATCTAAAATATTACGGAGATTAGCACATGGTTTTAAAATTTGTAGTCTTTTTCGAATGAAATCAAAAGAATAAAATACAATTTTCTTTTTAAAATATTTATTCATAAAAGCATCTAGTCCAAGTTGATGATCATCCTAAATATCCTTAAAAAATCTTTAGCTTCGGAAATCTGAATATATGTCACGAGCAGGAAATATAATGCCGGGTTTACATTTGGTCAGTTATCAGAAAGCAAGAAGGTGGCGCATGCGTAGAAAGGCTGAAAAACGCCTTTCAGTCGATGGCAATTAATTGCCAAGACGGCACAACGACAAACAGCCTCATTGTATTTTTAATTACTGCGCTTGTGTTTACAGAATTTGGCAGTTTCTTTGGTTTGAAAAAATTGGTAACTAATGATAGGTTGATTCCACAATTTTTTTTTTGCATTTTGTTTTTTCTGATGATAATTTGTGTGTGTGTGTTTTAATTTTATTTCCCATTTATTTTTTATGGTTTTTTTGAATTTAAGTATGTTGACCTTTTTATTTTTAGTTTACCATGCTTCTTTGTAAAAATATCCATACTTTTAATACGATACGTAGTGAAAAAGAAAAAATTAGGGACACCAACATGGCAATATATAGCCAAGCATGGAATGCTTGAATTTATCTTATGAAATTGCGATAAACATAAATCAGTCCCTTTCTACACATGCTCTACCTACTTGTCTATTATAACTGGTCGTATTTAAACCAGGCATAAATACAAATAACCGATTTCAATTTTATAACGGAAATTGATTGGATGGCAGGTGATTCTTCTATCATCCCAGAATTCCTTTGTCCCAAACTGATAAGAAGCAGATGATTTTCCTTTTATCCCATAATTCCTCAGTAATTCTAAAAGTCGATAATATTTTTTATTTATTTTTACTCTCCGATTTTTTCTCTTTTGAACTAGTATTACTTTAATTTAGTTCTCAAAAATAAAAATTATTTATTAGCATTCCATGCTTCTTTATTTTTACTTGACAATACTGTTACAAGCCGTCGAACGCGTTCCGAAGTAGAAAACGTTGGCAACGCTTCACTTGGGCTTCTCGCCAGTCAGGCTGGTTTGGCGAAAAGAATAGTCTGGTAGTCGCTGGATCTTACGTGAAGCACCGCGTTGCTTTCCCGTGCTTTTGGGTGCTCGCTCGCTCGGCTATATAAGGGACGGATTGCCGGAGTTGAAAGTTCCTCTCTCTCGGAAGAGAAGCGTCTCGCTAGACTAGCGGATTAGTGAGTTGTGTTTGTGTTTGCTGTTAACGGTGTATTATTGAGCTCGCTGCGATTTACTGTTGCTGTGCTATGCGATAGATGTTTTGCAGTCTATTTTTATTGTGCGTGAGACTTGCATTTACGCTTTAATTGACTGTTGACTGCTGGTTGGTTTTTATATTAAATTTTGACTTTATCAATTATCTTGTAAATAACTGTAAATAAATTTGTGCTGTCCTCAAGTAAAGTCCATTCAATCCGAATCCGCTACGATAAAAACGTAACAATATATAACACATTAAAAATAGTTCCAAGAATGTTTAAATGAAGATTTGGGGAACTTACCAGCGTTCCCGGGGGAGTCCTCCGAATCAGAAGTGAGGAATCCAAACAATCCCAAACGATAATTAATGGTCACGACAACCACATTACCTTGCAAGACCAAACCTGATCCATCATAGATCTTCTTTCTGTTCGATCCAAATGTGAAACCTCCGCCATGAATGAAAAACATAACTGCCAACTCACTCCCTTTCTTGGCAGAAACGGGAGTGAATATGTTTAGGTAGAGACAGTCCTCACTTTTGCCACCTTCAGAATCGTACCACATGAACGGGGATTTCGTGTATTGAATACAAGCTGGGCCATTTTCTATGGCCTTGATGGTCTTCTTCCATGGCTTTATAGGTAACGGTTTTTTAAATCGTAACTCTCCAACAGGTGGCGTTGCATAAGGAATACCAAGAAATTGTTTCACTGGTGTATTCCAGTCTGAAGATATCTTGCCTTCTATTGGACCTGATCTTGTTCTAACCAGAATCCTACTTTTGTAGCATGCTACATGGCAAAAGAAGCAGACCAGACAAATCAATGATATTATCTGCATTCTGTTGTAGGATGATATACTCTGAAATATAATAGAGAAATTTGATTTAAAGCTAAAATATAGTATTATAGTAAAGAAAAGATTAAAATGAAATCTGCTATGCATATTTCAATGTATCATGTTAGAACATCATTTCTTGAACGGCCAAGCACCACGTGCTCGTGCAAGTTAAATTATATTTTTATTCATTTCAATCGTTTCATAGAATGAATCACTTTAGTATTGTAAACGATCCAAAAAAATTTGTCTCACATTTATTGTTTAAAAAATATCACATTTCCTATTTATTTCATTTCATATAATCGCATTCTCAAAATGACATTTTTAGGTTTTATGTCCTGTAATATTTAACTTTTTTTTAAATCAAAGCTTTTGTAAATATAATGGTAATACGTTATTAAAAGCTGATTTTTTGAGATGCTTGTGCAGATAATAAAACTTTCATTTTCCGCCTACGGATTTTTGTTGACACCAGAAACCTCATCCCCAAAACGACATCATGTTCTAACATGATAAAAAAATAAAAATCAATAATTGGAAATACGTGAAATACTAGAGAGTGGATCAAATAAAAAGAAAGAAAGTTCGATCCTTTTGTTTGAAACATCTTAAATTGAAAATAATTGCATCAAATCTTTAAATTGTATTATCATATATGCATTTACATATTTTTTATTTTATTTGAACTTCAAAATCAGACTTAATAATTCATAAAATACCTCCAAAATGTTTCAAAAATAGAGATCATTCAGAAAATTTAGAACTGAAGCACAAAAAGAAAGCTTAAAAATCAAATATTTTTGAATGAAAATGATTTTTCTTATTTAAATTTATTTTGTGGATATTGGTGCTACATTTAATAATATTTATGACTTTGTTTATTCATATTAATTGGAAGAAATCCCAAAATTGAATATTTGAGGAAGCAAGGAAAATAGTTTGAATTCCTCTGCTGCAATGGAATAAATAAATTGTTTCATATGGTAAAATAATTTATTTTTAAAAATTGCAAAATTTTTGGAAAGAATATAAGTTAGTACACACTTACATATAAATTGGTAACAATGCAAAGATAAATTTTGGAATTTTAAAATGGTACAAAAATAAATATGCGCAGTAATATTTTGTAAAGTTATTGAGAAAATCTGGCATTATCTCAGAGTAAAACTAGCTGAAATTTTAATTAAAACATTAAAAAAAGTTGTTTTAATTCATATATTCTATTTTTCAAAATTTATTTCACCAAATATATTGAACATATATTAAAAAAACTGTTTTGTAGAGTGTTCCTACAATCTACATTGTCCTTTATTATTAGTAGAGATTACAAAATCATTAATAAAATGAAATATTTTGTTCTATTAGAAAGTAAATTCTCGGGTGTCGAAAATGAGCAGAAACGTTTATTAAAGCAGTTTGATAGCTGCTTTAAACTGCCTCTCAAATTTAAAACCATCGGAATTGAAGCATTTTTCATGCTGTTAGATCAATTCCCAAATGAAGAAACCTATGCCTGAGAATGGGGCCAACATATGACAGCTATCTTCACGTTGTTGTCACTGGAAAAATATTGTACAACTAAGAAAAACTTTTTCATGAGTTTGAATATATGGTAGTCTGTGGGAGCAAGATCTTGTGCAATACAGAGTACAAACAAATAGTTTCCACAGGAAAAGTTGAAGAGATTGTCGAATATAACAGTTCTTTGTAAGGGAAGTGTTATCGTGTAGTAATTCTCTCTGGTGTGGTATGGAGAAGGGGGGGCCAGCTCAGGTGTCCTCCTCATCATTTGACCTCGGTTCAAAATTATGAAGTCCATCTCAAAACAGTCATAATGTTGCTTTACAACGTGCAAAGTACTAGGGCTTTATTTAACTAAACTAAAGCTAAAATAAATAGTGTAGCATTAAAATACCAGCATGTAGCATGTTTATTATTATCCATTCCAGTTCCTAAAAACTGTCCTTGGGAGGTCAGGATTTTTTCAGTGCTGATGATGTACAGATAGCTGTCTCACATTGTTTCTGATAGAAATCAGTAAATATCTCCAATATACAAAAATCGATCTCACGCTGTAACATTTGATTCGGTTCTGGTGGATATTATATTGAAAAAATATATAAAGTATTGATATATTTTTGTCAATAAATGCATCGAGTAATCTTGTTTCGAAAAATATGTTGAAAAGTGTTACGGAGATTGGAAAATTTAGCTTCTAAATGATATATATATTGGTTCAAACACAATAACATAATCAATTGAATACAGTTTTAAGCAAATGTTATTGTCTTAACCAGTTTATTTTCAGATTACAGAAGGCATTTCTCTTAACCTTTTTTATATTTCAAGATCAGAAGTCCTTTCTACATATTAATGGGAAATCAGTGCTTGATTCTCAAATTAGTATTTTATTTACTTGTTACATAGTTTTTAATACAGTAAAACTGAAGATAGAAATCATCAAATGAGTATTAGAAATTGTCAACTCGAAGTAGTCACATTCTAATGCTTGGCTACATTTTATTGATTAGTTTGAAATGGGAAAATATTTTTTTACTGTTATATGCAGAAAACATCTACCTTTGTTTCTATTCTATATATTTTTATGAATTTTGTGTAACTTAGATGCAAGTTTTAATTAAATATTTGTAAACAGTTTTATTAATATTGTAAAAATTAATAGTTCTTAAAAGATATTAACAATTTGATATCTAGATACTGCCTATATGCTACCTCATTGTTATGAATTTTGTAAATTAGATGTAAATATTGTAAATAGAAATGAAATTTTATGTAAATATTGTAAATATTTGTAAACAGTTTAATTGCATAAAATTAGTCACGATGGAATCGCGAGTGGACGAGATAAAGAACGTTATAAGGGCATTTTTGGCATAATGAGGTCGCTTATGGATTCTACTATTCGCTGAAATAAGGAGTAGAAGCTGAGAAATAAAGATTTGTTCCAAGGAAATGATGGAAACTTTTCCACACTTTCTGAGCTTGCCTCACTCCTCACTTTAGTGGGATTCTATTGAGTGAGTTCGGAGAATGAGCTACGATAGTTGTCTTAGCTTGAGAGAGCATCTTTTCTTTTTGTCGTGCTTTCTAAAGTTTCACTGTTACTCGTAATTAGCTGATAAAATAGTGATAATTCATTGTGTATTTGTAACTTGTGTTGTGCACATTTAATATAAGTATCGTAGAACAATA
This sequence comes from Argiope argentata, assembly GCA_026289955.1. Taxonomy (NCBI): domain Eukaryota; kingdom Metazoa; phylum Arthropoda; class Arachnida; order Araneae; family Araneidae; genus Argiope; species Argiope argentata. The sequence goes on along the minus strand of JAOUZG010041316.1, from coordinate 3,500,452 downwards.
AAGTCTGCATTTTTATCAGCATCTTCACAACGTTCTTGTGGAATTCCCGTAACAATATAAACATCTATACAGAAAAACTAAATATTTTAATCAATAACTACTTTTTGTGTTTTTATAATAAAGCTAAAGGTCGATGTTTGTGTATGTATGTTTGTGAATGCTCTTAAGAATAGATTGTGTAAGCTACAATTGACAAATTTGGTAGATATATAGATTAGAGATTGTAAAATTTTAATTAATTAAGATTTTGCTGAATATTTGCTTTAACAGAATCGCTTCCTCTTAGTTTCCGACACTTGAATAAACACACAAGATAGAATATTTAAGGAAATAAAAATTAAAAAAGGTTTTAATTTCATAATTACAATGAAAGCTTTATTAAAAACAATGAGAAAAAAATATAGTTTTAAAATTACACAAAATTAGGGGGAAACTCTAAAGTTGATAGAATGAATTGCAGAAAATAACAAAAATATGCTCGCACACATACAAAAACACACACACTTATCTTTGACATAAAATTAATGATATAAACGAATAAATAAATACAAAATTAAAATTTTGAATTAGAGTGAAATTTATTTTAGTGCAATGATGATTTCTAAAATTAATAAGGAGAAACGTCAAAATTGCAATTAATTTTTTATCCAATTATAGATATGTCAAATTCGAAAAAAAAAATCATAAGCATCGATGCCTATACTCTAAGAACATTTATACCGAATTTGGAAACTCTAAAGTTGATAGAATGGATTGCAGAAAATAACAAAAATATGCTCGCACACACACACAAACACACGCACTTATCTTTGACATAAAATCAAATGATTTAAATTTGATTGATTTCTGCTGTGTCATTAAGTTTAACTTATCTACGAAAAGAAAACAGGAAAAGCTAGTTTTATGATATAACTTAAACACCAGTTAATTTTTTTTATTATTTATCAGCAAATTTGAAACTTTAAAAAGAAATTGATGATCAAACAGCCTTAAGGACTTTTGTACACGGAAATTCATGAATATTATAAGCGTAATTATTTAAATGAAAATTATTAAAGGGTGGCAACTGATTATTATTTTTATGTCTGGAAAAATTGCATGTTAATTTTAGAACACCATTTTATAGAGTATTTAATTAATTGCTGGGCATTCTTTGGCAAACGGGTTATTACTTAAAAAAACTTATTTATTTCAATGATATTAACAAATATTCAGGGCTAGGTTTGGCAGCATATTTCGGATGTTGATCGATTGAATTTTTATGCAATATTTCTATTTATGAATTGGGCTTTTAATTATATAGACTATGATGAAACTCTTTAAATATGTTTTGAGGAATCCTTTCTATAAAAACTTACTTTACAATATAAATAAGGTAACAAGTGTTTTCAATCAAATATCATCTTTTAAATATTTTAACAAAAATATAACATTCTCTATTTTATTTTACTTTTAATTGTAAATTGTGCTGTTCCATCGGCCTAGCACAGAGGTAACACGCCTTCCTCGTGATCTGGACGTCCCGGTCAGGGCGTGGTTGTTCTTCTGTGTGAACTGTGTGAATGTGCCCCCCCCCCTAAAAAGAAGCTGTGTAAGCGAACGTGTATGTCATCATCGTATGAGCTAGAAGTCAGCTTTCTTCCCTAGGGTGCTCAAGGGTCCATACCCTCAGAAGCTACTACATCCTCCCCCCTTTCAGTTGTAAAGCAAACACGATATATATGATAATGATATAATATTATATCATCATTATATAATATATTTTTAAACAGGGAACTTTTTTGTTATAGTTTCGAATAACAAGTTAAAAACTTTAATTACTTAATTATGGTTTTTTCTAAATAAAAGAATATAATAAAATTAATTATATTCCAATTTTAAATTTTTAATGTATGTTAATTTTTGCAGAGAAGATATACTTAGATTTTAAATGATTTCCTTCTTTTTAATGATTTAAAAATAGAACTCGCATGTTCTAACTTTTCTATGCAAATTTGGTAAGGGGTTTATATAAATTGTGCTCAAAAATTAAATTTTTAATACATCTTTCCTTTTTATAAATTAACAGATTATACTTTTCGTGTGCTTGTTGTTCATTTTGTTGTGCCCATTGTAATTGGAGTTTTCTGTTATAATATATAATTTCTTTGAAATAAATAAATTGATATGAAAATAGTTTTCTGAATTGAAATTTCTGGCACTGTAATTATAATAAATATTTACCCTTAAGAATAAAAATTTGAAAATGGTCGGGAAGTTATAAAAACATACATCGCATTAAATTTTTCAAAATCTTACACCAGAAGATAAGAAAAATTATTTATATGTTTAGAACACAAATTTGTATATTAGAAGCAATTAGTAGCAAGTAACCCTCAGCAACATTGGCTTCTAAAATCTGACTCTTATATTTTGTAAAAAGAACGGATTTTTTCGTTCATTGGTAGCATTTGTTTCATAGAAAAGTATTAGAAATTCAAATGTGTATTTTGGACGGATTTTTTTCTAATCGAATTAAAATTGAAATTTGCATAATAATTTTAGTAATAAGATAACACACCAAGTTTACATTGTTTGACTTGAATTCACATTGTTAGGACTTGTTACATTACAAGGCATTTACACTCATGTCCATAAATTAAGAATAATTCAGAGTCACAAGGAAACCAATCTCTAAAATACATATATCACCCGTAAAATGACTACAGACATCTTCAAAAATCATATGAAAATTGCAGGAAGCTACCAGATGACACCGATAATACGTAAGAAAGGCGAGAGTGTAGGAGAGTGATGTATAAGGAATACAGGCAAAGAAGTAAAATTGTTTGCAAGCGCTTTTTAAGACTTTTAGTGCAATAACCGCGTAGTTATGACACAAAGGACGCATTTGGATGATTTTTATGTGGTAAAACTATCCGCCCCACCTGGAAGAATCTGAGGAAATCGCCCAGAGTGTCATCGCCAAGCTTTGTCAACGATTCCAAGGCGATGGATGTTAATGTGTGCAGCACAAGTTGCCCACGTGTTATAACGCCGAACGAGAACTGGTATTTGGCTGTTATTGCCAAAAGAAAGAGACGAAACACAGCATCAGACATGTCTCGTCAGCTCTCTTCAGTCACTGGTATGATAGTTTCAAGGCAGATCGTGCACAGACGCTTAGGGTAGATTGGTTTATAAGTTCGTAGGATGTCAGATCTGTTCCACTTACTGGGAAATACTCGGCATGCTTAGACGTTGTACGGACTGTATTACATCATTTGAGAGACATACTATATATTAACCATCATACCAACCATGCAATATTGGTTTTTAAAAATAAGGGGAGTTTGTAATTTTCTACAGGTTGTAAAAAATCGCAATTTTTACTAATGATATCAAACATATAGTATATTTTTCGCCCTCTACCTTTTGTTTAATAAATGTTCTTTACAAATGAGTCGCATTTGATTTGCTCCTGACTCTTTTCCTGAACTTAGTTGTCCTCAATTTATGGTCATGGCTATTTATAGGTCAGTGCACCTTTAAGTTATTACATTGAGACCTAAATATAGTCAAACCTTTGACAGATTCGACTCAAAACTTGATACAGATCTATTACTTAGATGCCTAAATTGCGTATCAAATCTTATTTATCGAACTTATGATATAAAATTTATTTCATTCGTTTGTACTTGGACAACTAGACAGATAGACTACATCTGAGCAAAACTCATTCAAAATTTGATTGCAAAAAATCATAAATTTGGTTTTTTTAGACATTAAGTTTTACCCATTGATTTCAAAGCATCTTTGTGTTACCTTGTACAAAACCGAACAGATAAAACTTCAGAACAGACGTTATTGCAAAAATGTACTTTTCAAATTCAAAGATATTTGAAAGATTTTTTTTAAGGATTGGAATATTGTCACTTTGTGTTTTTCGTAAACGATAGCACAGATAAATTATGAAATCCTTCCTGCAGCTAGTAGGATGTAACATTGCGTGATGTTATACGCATAATCATCAAATGTAATTATACTGCCAAATGAATCAAAGTTATTAAAAAGCAAGGTTTGAACAGATAAAACTTCAGAACAGACATTATTCCAAAAATGTGCCTTTCAAATTCAAAGATATTTGAACTGTGGAAATTGGTTAAAATTTCCTAATTATTTTAAGGATTGGTATAATGTCAATTTGTGTGTTTCGTAAACGAGAGCATAATTAAATTATGATATCCTTTCTGCAGCTTGTAGGATGTAACATTGCGTGATGTTATACGCATAATCATCAGATGTAATTATACCGCCAAATGAATCAAAGTTATTAAAAAGCAAGGTTTATATTAAGCTGCTTGACGATAGTAAAAGAAAATGAATATCGATAAAAATGGCGTTAATTTAATATACACAGGCTAAATACATGTTTAATTAAAAATGCTATTTCCATTATCTATAGAATATTATGATGTATATTTAAATACTTAGTTTAAACCTGTAAAAAAATTGACACATTACCAAATTATTATTATGTTTCTTTTTATATTAGATTTTTTTACTATATCTATTTTTTAGTGTTTTTGAAATAGCATAAAAATATATTTAAAACTCACACTTACGTTGAATTTGAAAATAACTGCTTACATCTCTCGATAATATACCTTGTATTGGGTGCATCTCCCTACTGGGGCGTACACTTCATATAAAACCGAGTTATAAAGAAAAAAGCAATAAAGCCATTAAAAACGTTCATAAAACTTGATCCACATTTTATTTCAAAAACTTATGGGAGCATCTGTTAAGAATGATATTTATGATATGTTATTTATTTACAGACGTCGAAAGAAATGAGTGAAAAAACATAAAAGGATGTTATATCATCTTTTCTTTATATATATATAGATTTGATCTCTTTAAATATATTAGGTATTAATAAAAGATGAAGTGTTTTTTGAAGTTTCAACATTTTTTTTGAAGAACAAAGTGCAACTACTCAATATATCAAATTTATGAATGCTACAATAAATATAACTATTTTACCAATTATAATTATTTAATAAAGTGTAACTAAAATAAGAATTTTCTTTGTTGACCTAAGTAGGAATTGACTTCAAAAACAGTTTTTAAAAATTGCTTATATATATATTCGTTTGATTAAAAATAAAACTATTAAGCAATACTTTGTAAATTAAATATTTATAAAGTTTCTTTCGTTTTATTATTTACTACACAAATTACTTATTATTGTTATTATTATTATTTTACAATATTTTCGAATTCATGCCTTTTTCACAAGATTTTATTCAAGATTTTCGAATTCATACCTGTTTTACAAGATGATATACAATATTTTCGAATTCATACCTGTTTTAGAAGATTCTATACAATATTTTCGAATTCATACCTGTTTTACAAGATTCTATACGATACTTTCGAATTCATATCTATAATTACATTGTTACATTTCATTGGCAAGAAATTTGAAATAAGTAAATTTACTTTTCGTCATGGAAATATTTTGTTGCTAAGATGATATGAAGTTTCTTATATTGGCGAAAGAAACGAAAAAATTACAAGGAAAATTAATTTCTGGAAATTAGGTGTTTTAAATTTGAATGAAACATGACAAAATTTCAATTTGGAGTAATGTTTTCAAGTTTTTAGTGCATTATTTTGTTTATTAAATGAACCAAGCATCAAAAGTTCCTTATAGATTATTTTTCATTTTAACATGTGCTGATTTATATTCCATTATTAACTTTTCAATATAAAATATCAACTAAATTTCAATTCTTTGAATTTGAGCTGCTCATCTAAAAACTGAATGGTAAATTTTATAGGTATCCCACAAACGACAAGGCCAAAAATCATTGCATTTTTTATCATGAAATGGGATGAAATATCATATATAAGAATAACAAATAAACAAGTTACATATAAAAAAATTAAATCAATTCCTATTTAGGTCAACAAAGAAATATTTTATTTTAGTTATTTTTTTATTAAATAATCCCTATTAATTTAAATAATTTAAAAATTACTGAAATGCCCAATTTTTACCGATTGAGCTACTGACTGCCAATTTCAACTTTCTTCTAAAACATAATTTAATTAACTTCTAAAACATAATTTAAATTATTAAAAATTAATAAATAAAAAATTGACGGATTAATATTTGAAAAAAACCGTACTAACATCAAGTGTCATCCACTACAATTTAAAAAATGTATTTGAACTTGAGTGGATCAATAAAAAGTATTTTATTAGCATTTGAAAATTTGAACAAGATATATATAGAGACAGTGTTAACTAATAGTAAGAAATGGAAAAAAAAGTGCTAAAGAGAAAGCAGGAAACTCCTTAACCTCCCAGAAAACAGATTTCTGGTTTTAGAAGAGAAATTTGAATTAGGAACTGCTCGAAAAGCAGTACAAAGCAATGAAATTTATAGCTATTAGATCCCTTGAGCCGATCAACTCAAAAGTTTTAGGGATGACTTTATGTGGACAGAAAATATTAAATTTTAATATAAAAATAAATTGGAATTTATTATCTCTATATTATATTCATAGTGTATATTTAAACTAGAATACCAAAAAAATTTACCATTAAAGTGTTCCACAATTACCATGAAAAGCTCAAAATTACCATAATACTTTACCCCAGTACGAACTGTGCATATGTAACTACGAATGATTGTATATAATGAGCATGGTGATTCGACAGGTGTTTTACTCCTACAATACATATGTTTAATTTCTACAGCTACAAAAATATTTTTGTACTGAGAATAATCCCCAGTTTGTTCAGGCAAAAATACAATGAATAAGTCCATACATTTACATTCGAATTTAGTAATATTTATTATGTAATTAAATGAGTGACTATTCTTTGTCTCTTCTATTTTCCCAATTGCGTCTTCGAAAGAAAATTAATATATATCTGTGAATTTTCTCTTATTTTAAATAAAATAACATTCTATGAAATAAAAGGAAATGAATGTATACTGAAGGATCACTGATTATAGAAATGAATTAACTGAATATATTCCAAACAATTAAAGATGTTTTATCGATCTAGATTCCAAGGATTTATCAACATGCAAGAAGATAAGTTATACAATGAATCGAAAACAATTCAGTGAACTTTAATATAGTATTAGCAATAATGTATTTCTCTCATGTTGAGATTTCGTAGACATTAAAAATTGCTTCACCCCTCCCCCCAAATATTGAGTAATAAAAATTTGTAAATAAAAAAAAATATGAGTTTAAGACGTAAACTTCAGTTTTTACGCCATGGACTTTCTTTTAAAAATAATAATTAAAATATTGGATTAAAACAAGAAGAAAAAAGGTGGTATTGTTGTTGTTCTTGAGTTCCGTTTTACAACGGAAAGTGGGATGCAGTATCTTCTGAGGGGACCCCTGAGTATCCAAATTCAGAAGTTTGACTTCCAGTTCACAAGCGTCACAAACCCTTTTTACGGAGCGGACTTCATTCATCCATCCACAGATTGTAATTTAGATCGGGAACAGAAAAATGATCACCTCTGACCCAGTATCCTCAGTGGTATTACTCCCGACATGGAGGACTTCGTGACCACGATAGACTTAACATGCGCCAGCTACCACGCATGCAGAGAGAGAGAGAGAGAGAGAGTCTTCGGTTGGTGGGTTCGAATTCGCAACCAAAGGAAGGTGAATCTCCTGCCCTACCAACTAGGTTATCTCGGCCCGAAAGGTGGTATAAAAGAGCCCTTCATAAAGTATATCAATTGAATGATAAATATAATTGAGTGTGCTGCTTACACTTTCAACATCGAGATTTAATGCGAGTAAATGCTGTACTTCTATCGCCCAAGTGCAGCGTACTACTTCACGCAAATTAGTTAATAAAATACGCTTTACCATTTTCTTCTTTTGCTTGCTCATTACCAACTAACGCTTTGCATTAAAATAGAAAAAAATATGCTTTATCATTCTTCTTTTAGCTGGTCATCTTAGAGTTTGCATATATTTTATGTAAATGTTTTAATAAAAAAGGCGTTATCATTTTTCAACTGGTCATTAGCGTCTTAGGGTTTGTATATATTAACCATAAATTTTTAAATAAAAATTCCATATTATTCTCCTTTAATCTGATTGAATCAATGGTAGAAAGACTCTACAAGAAAAAAATGTTTTTAATGATACCACTTATCAGTGCGGAGTTTTAAAAGCATGATCCAGGAAAATAGAATTCGGAAATAATTTTTTGTTTATTTCAAGCTGTGTACTAAAAATTTATTTCTGATTTTTATTACTATGTTAGTTTGTCCAAAGTTTCATAATGTAAACCAATTCAATGGTATACATATTTATTAACTTCTGCATAAAGAAATGGAAATCAATGAAATGAAAATAATTTAAGCAGCAATTTCTTAAATAAATTACATACAATTCAAGAATTAAAAATGTGCTTAAATAATAGTTGTATGAACTATTATTTTACTACTAAGGATTATGGGAAGCAAAATATGAAGAATTATACAATAAATGAAAAATAATAACATACTGAAATAAGCAACAATAAAACGAGCGGATGAGATTCAAAATTTCAATTCTATCGACCACATTTTATTTATTATGGGAACTTGAACGAACTTTTTTTATTCATTTGTTTAAAAGTAAATTTTTGTCATTTTTTAAGTTAAAAAGAGAGTTTTAAATACATTTTATTATAAAACAAAATTAATTTGAGTAAGCGTTTTTCAGTAAATACATTCCAATTAATAAAAAAATCTAAAAAATACGAATTTTATAATTTTATTGATTTCCTATAATTTCGTTTACTATTTATTCAAACAGTTCAAGTAATCTGTGAAAACCTTTTAAAATTACATGATAAATATCACAACTTTAAAATTACATGATAAGTATCACAATTTTAAAATTTCATAATAACTATCATAATTTTAAAATTACATGATAAATATCACACTTTTAAAATTACATGATAAATACAACAACAAATTTTTTAATGCAATAATTTTTTCCTGGGACAATGGAATACATCATAAATTTAAATTCAAATGTATAAAATAAGTTAAAAAAAGGTTCTGAAAACAGAAGTACAATCTGTTATTATTTTATTGAATTTTTCTGTAGAAATTACTTCTTTACGATTGCAGAAAAAAGTAATTGGTTTCAAGAGCAATGCATGAAGAAATAGTAGTAAAGAAAATATATAAGGACACAAACACACGCACAACACTCGCACATACACATGCAAACACATATAAGTAATACACACTTATACAAACACACACACAACACTCACAAATACATAAGCACATATATTCACAGGCGTCTCCTTCAGGATGAATGTATTGCAAAATATGATAAATTATAAAAATACATCCCCGAAAGTAACATATGGGTTACGTTTCTAATAATAATCTAATGTTTATTTATTCACAGAGAATAAAAGAATCAAGGTCATTAGGACAAACCAAGACTGTTACTAAAATAAATTGTAAGAAAATAATAGTAAGAAAATACATCATGCTGATACCCATTATAATTATAAGCTCACAGAATGAAAGTCAGATTCACCTATATCTGGGTTGTTTGATCAAAAGTTATTAACACTATTTTAAGTTTCATTTATCATATCAACTGAAAACACAACGAAAGAGAAAAATTCTAAAAAAAAAAGAAAAAGAATTCTACAATCGCAAATTTCAAGTTATCATATGAGAACATTATTATTTTAAGTCATTATTTGTCTTAATTAATTTAAGTCCTTAAGTACTTTAAACCAGTTTGAAAAAGTAATGCTGGTAAAAGCAGGTCAACCTTTTAAAAACGCATCTGTTTTCAAAGAAGTATACATAATAATAAAGCAATACTGGTAGAAGCAGTTAAAAAATGAATTCGAATAAATTATGTTGAGGAATATTGACATTTATGCTCATTTGATACAAGATTTCGATCTTCAATTATTCAAAAACAATATCTTGTTCTCACGTGATAAAAAGAATCATGATTAGTTTCCCAAATTAAACAAAGAAAATTAAAGTAATCTTAAATGTCTATTGCATTCCAAAATAAATTTTTAATGACTTGTTGGTCTATTCATAAAATGATAAGGAAATTTCTTTTCATTGCATATTTGCATAATGATCGGAATCTGAATTCTCAAAATCATAATCCCTTAAACAATTATTTTCAATTTCATACAGCTTTTGAGAGTACAAGTTATAAAATTTATCGTCCTCATCAGGATAAATATAATATGTTTCATCATTTTTCACGGAACAAATAATAGCTTCTGTGGTTTCAATGGCTAGTCTCGGTTCTGAGATTCTAAATTTTTTCCATTCATCTGAATCAAAAATCTCATCGCAGTGAATAAAAATATAGTTGTTCACTACAGTTTGAAGGCTATAATCCTGATGCTTATCAGCAAGAATAAGAACACTACAAAAATCAGATGAAGAGACATTGACTTTCAGGAAATTCGAACAAATTTCCCTGAGATCGAATAACGCATACTCATTTGCTGCCTTGTACAAATCAACAACTTCATCCCATTTAAGTTCTGGCACTGTATTGGTGTAGATGAAAGACAGTAAATGACGTAAGGTATCTCCACTTGTACCAGGAATTATTACACATTCACCTGTCTTCTGTTTCTCTTTTATAAACATGGCTTTAAACACTGGGGACCGTACACTCAGCATGACTTTATGAGCATGAAAAGTTTCAGTACCAGCTTGGAGACAGACATCACTAAGAATGCCTTCTTCATAACAGCTTCTGAAGAAATTCCTCAAAGAACAAGAATTCTCGCAATTTTCCACTTTTTCGTCATCAAAATATATTTCGGAAACTAGTGGCACAATAGATCCTTCGAAATCCTTATAAGTCTCTATTTGATGCCAGTAAGGGTACACGTCAATATCGAATTCACATCTTAAAGACAGCACGTCATTCTGAAGTAAAGACTTTTTGTCGGACAAAAAGTCACTTTTTTTGAAACACAGTTTGATTAAACTGATGATTTCATTCGAATCCGAAACACATTCCTCCACGCTCGATGACTTCACTGTCTTTCCCCTGGAATCCAGAAGGCATATTTTACCAAACACGGCATGGCACTTCTTTTGCATACTCCTGTCGATTTCGATAAAAGCATACTCTCTTCCCATCTTCTCGCTCAAGTAAAATGTCAGAATCAGTTGAGGAGCTTCTTTTGAAGGTGGATTTATCAGGTGAATCCTTTTCTCTTTCGGTCGCAGTGTGCTGAAATCTCTTATTTTCCAAACAAATGAAATCCGATTCACATTTTTGCGAGTGCGGGCAAAGCATAAAGCGGTTTTGGTTATCTTATCTCCTGTTCTCCATATTCTACACTGAACTGTAAGATTGTCACTTGGAAGAAATTTTTCCTTTTTGTTATAGAAAACATCCTCCGTTTTTACAAATCCCCGAAAAGAATAATAGGAAGAATTCTCAAACTGATTACTGTCCATCTTTTTGACTGTGGGTGATCCAACAGCTCCAAGTATTGAAATTTCGTAATCGATTTCAATGGAATCTGGACCTTCATCCACATCAGCTCGTTGAATATAAAAATCGATGGAGACAGTTGTAATGTCTATTGTTAATTGCCACTTGGTCTTTCCCATCGAATCTATGGTGAATACCGGGCTTCGATATGCTTTTGAAAGATGCCATATCGATATATTTTCCATCACCCACAAATATGTAAAATGAGCTTTTTCTTTATCACTAACACCCGCCATGTTGCACCCTATCCAAATATGAAAAAAATGCGAGATCAAATCGAATAGGGAACTGAGGAAGAAGCATTTCCGCCCAAGATGTCCTTCCTGTAGCGCCTACCATTGTATTGATATCTGACACTGACACAACGGATAAAAGAATTTGGAATACCCTACGATGAGGATGCTTGAGCAAATGAAAATAAATGTATGATTAACAGTGGGAAATTTATATTACAATTTCCTGACTGATGAGTCAAATATGGCTAATGATTATATAAAATTATAAGAAAAGATTGTAGTCTACTTAAAAATCTTTACAAAATAAATCTGTGTAAAAAATTTTAATATAGATTAATACTATATATTTAAAAATTATACGTGGTAAAAGAAGATATATTTATTTTATTTCAAATGTTCATCCTGTATCGTTTGCCATTGTATGATGAGGCAAATATGGCTGATGATTATATAAGATTAAAAGAAAAGATTTTAATCTGTGTAAAAATCTTTACATAGATTAAAATAAATATGCGTAAAAATTTTTAATATAGATTAATACTTTATGTTTAACAATTATGTAAGATAAAAGAAGGTATATTTATTTTATTTAAAATGTTCATCCTGTATCAATTGCCATTGTATGATGAGGCAAATGTGACTAATGATTATATAAGATTAAAATAAATCTCTGTAAAAACTTTTAATATAGATTAATATTTTAAGTATAAAAAATTATACATAATAAAAGAAGGCATATTTATTTTATTCCAAATATTCATCCTGCATCGTTTGCCATTGTATGATGAGTCAAATATGGCTGATGATTATATAAGATTAAAATAAATATGTGAACAAACTTTTAATATAGATTAATATTTTAAGTATAAAAATTATACATAATAAAAGAAGGTATATTTATTTTATTCCAAATATTCATCCTGTATCGTTTGCCATTTTATTATGTGTCAAATATGGCTGATGATTATATAAGATTAAAACAAATCTGTGTAAAAACTTTTAATAAAGATTAATATTTTAAATATAAAAAAATTATACATGATAAAAAAGGTATATTTGTTTTATTCCAAATATTCATCCTATATCGTTTGCCATTGTATTATGAATCAAATATGGTCGATGATTATATAAGATTAAAATAAATCTGCGTAAAAACTTTTAATATAGATTAATATTTTAAGTATAAAAAATTATACATGATAAAAGAAGAATATTCATCCTGTATTGTTTGCCATTGTATGATGAGGTAAGCATGGCTAATTATTATATAAGATTAAAAGAAATGATTTTAATCTATGTAAAAATCTTTACATAGATTAAAATAAATCTGTGTAAAAATATTTAATATAAATCAATACCTTAAGTTTAAGAAATTATACGCGATAAAAGAAGGTATATTTATTTTATTTGAAATGTTCATTCTGTATCGTTCGTCATAATATTATTATCTGGTAATATAACGAATACGAAAGCATGAATAATATCTCCCTTTGACGTGGGATATAAAATAAATGAAATAAAATTTATTATTATCAGTTTGAAATTAATATTTCTAATTTCTTGCTGATGAGTCAAAGGTGGCTAATAGTTATATGATATCCATGAGTGATTTACTGTATTAAAAGAATTATTTAAAAATAAATTTGTTCAAAAGTTTGTAAATAGATTAATACCCTAATTTGAAAAAAATTGTTCTTGTTAAAAGAATATTTATTACAGATATCCTTCCAGTATCATCTGCCATTTTATCGTTATATAATAACTACACAACGAATACGAATTAGTAAGAAATATCTTCCACAACTTCTTCTTGTGACAAAGAATGCAGTCTTTAGTTATGCTTATATTTGTGATCGCATGTCATTGAAATATTTTTCCTCACAACGCACTGTGAAAGTGTGACGTTTATCAAAATTTTACGTATTTTTAATTTATTGATTAAAACTTCAATTAACTGTGTATTTTACTGCTCCACATTTAATTGAAAAGGAACTATCAATAAATGAGTGTTAAACACAGTCTAACAGCTGAGTCATAAATGATAAAAGTGGTTACATTGCCACCTGGTCATTAATATTGTGAAACGTCTCTAGTTAAATGGATATATTTTTTTTCATTTTACATTCTATTTTGTTCGTTATGCGAGATATTCGTTAACCTTTTCTATGCCCATGGGAAGTATAATAATCGTCAAATTGATCGATCTTTGAATGAAGTTAGGTATGTATGCATACCCTTTCTCAATTTTTCAATAAGGCAAATTCTAGAGGGTTTAATTTTTTATCTCAAATAAAATGATGTAGCTTGATTTGTTAGTTATTATTTAATCAAATCAAATCAATCAATTAATTGGCCTGTATAGCGTGATTGGTAGGGGCTCGCATCCCTTGGGTTGCAAGTTCGAACCTGCCAGCCAAAGACTCTCCGTGTGTGTGGTGGCTGGAGTACGTTAGATCTACCGTGGTCACAAAGTCCTCCATTTTGAGACTCAAACCACTAGGGGTACTGGGTCAATGGTGATCGTTCTCTCTTCTAGATTTAAATTACGATCTGTATACGAATGAATGAAATGCATGAATGAAGTCCTTGCCGTAAAAAGGGTTTGTGATGGTGTGAGCTAGAAATCAGAATTCTGCCCTCTGGAGCTGAGGGGCCCATAAACTCAGAAGATACTGCACCCTTCTTTCCATCGTAAAGTGGAAAACGAGAACAACATCATTAATTAATTAAATTGATCTAATAAGCTAAGCGAATTACTTTTATTAAATCAATTACAACCCTACAAATATTTCAATATAACATGAATAGAAAAATATGGATTTTTAAGGGGTTAAGCAAAGTTTTACAGTGTTTTATAAAGAATGAAATTCAATTGTTTGAAAGAAGAATTTTCCCACATAATTCAAATCCCCCCCTTTTTTTTGGTAAAACATTTCAGCTCCCGAATAATTTTCAGGCAGTGCTAAATTTACTAATCACTAACTGTTCGAATAATTTTAGGATATCCATTTTCCTCTAAATTATGCAATTCCGCTAAATTTTTTAAAAAAATTATTGATTTTTTACTAATGATAAACATTTGTATCGATAATTTCCTCAGAATCCCTAAACCATTTGAAGGTTTCTTAATGTTTCTATTGTTTTTGAACAAAATCTACTTCATTTAGGAAATTTGAATCTAATTATTTTAGACCAATCTGGAAATCCACAAAGAATGTGCAGTCCATAGAATAATTTCCAAGGCAGTCATTGAAGTAATTTAATTTCATTAAAAATAGTAGTATTCAAAATTTTGGCTCTCGGCCAATTTCATATTGCAGAAAAATGCAATTTTTCCTCTTTCTCATACACGAAATAAACGTTGTGAAATTGTTACAGGCGTCAAAAAATGAGAAATTGAGATTTTTCACTTGACTGGTGAATCTCTATTTCAGATCTTCGAAACTTTAAAAGAAATGAATATCTTCGAAATTTTAAAAGAAATGAATATCTTCGAAACTTTAAAAGAAATGAAATTTTCGATCGTAAATTTAAAGTCATCCTGAAAGAACATTATAATTTTTGAGTGATTATTATCTTAATTAAGTTAAGTCATTAACGAATTTAAACTGGTTTGAAACACAATCAGAAGACTTTTCTATCGGACATTCTTTAGACTTTTCTTTCCCCCTTTCTTTTTCTCTCTCTCTGTATATATATATATATATATGAAATAACAGCTATGATGTCATAGTTCTCGGTCAGCCTTTTAAAAATGCATCTGCTGTCAAAGAAACATACGTAATAATAAAACAATACTGGTAAAAGCAGGTAGACGTTTTAAAAACACATCCGCTTTCAAAGAAGCATACATAATAATAATGCAATGCTGTTAAAAGCAAACCAAAATATCTCTTACAAGTAAATTTCATTGACTTCAAAACCTCCTAACCAAAATAACATTATATTCTCACGTCAAAAAAAAGGAAGAAAGAAAACTTTTTTGAAATTATGTGTGTCCTATTTATAAAAAAATGCAAAGTAGCTTTGAACTAGAAGGATGAATATTGGTATATGTTCTTGTTTTTCAGAATTCTCTTGAATTTTGAACATATTCCATGCTGATTGGCTGGAAATATAGTAAAGACAAAACATAATGAGACATATTATTGAAATTTGTTCTATGAAATCTGTAATATTGATCTCTATCATATTTGATTAGAAAGTAGTCAAAGATTTGAGCATCAGTTTGTCTCTACTTTGCATGCATTTAAACGCAGTAGTTTAAAAGCGTAATAACTTAGTTAAAAGAAATTTCGTATTTGATCTTGTGATTATAGTTACTATTTCATGCCGATTTTGATTTTAATCCATCAGTAAAAAAAGCTTTTATAATGCATGCTCTATTCTTGGGTACTTGTGTATGAATTGCATTACAGTGGTTAATCACCAGCAAAAAGAAATCACTTGAAATATTATAGCAAATTTATACTACAATTTTATCTTTTATAAATATTATTCATCAATGGTGTGCAATTAATAAAAAAATATGTTTTTTTTATTTCATTATAAAAATAAAAATTGAGCATTCACAGGGTTTACAACTTTGAAAATACCCAGAATTTTATTCAGGAGGGTGAGGGGCAGAGCCCTTTATTATAGAGTGGATGAAAAGTATCAGGGAGACTACCCCGGCTGTTTTAAGCTGTAAATAACCCAATAATATCTTTTTAAATTAGCAAAATAGTAGTGAAGGACAGCATTAAAACTTTGATTTTTTAATTTCTTTAACAATGAATTCATTCATTCAATAAACATAAAAAGTCTTTAAATCATATTTTCGATCAGAATTATATACAAATTATAACAACTTAGAAATGAGTTATTGTATTACAATTAATATTGATAACTATATAATATTACCTGCTTGCGTTCTGCGTAATGTTAAAAGAAAAGTAGAATAAAAATTTTAAGTCAATTCCTGCTTAGGTCAACAAACAAAATTTTTATTTTAGTTACCTTTTATTAAATAATTATAATTAATATAAATAACCGATCAAAAAATTATACCTGGTCAAAACAAAATCAAGTTTGTATCCATTGAAAATAAATCAGAACAGCTCCAGAACACTGAATTGGTTTGGAATTTTCAACTTCAATTAATGATTAAACGCCAATTAAGGCAACACTAAGGCGTGAACCTTCTACTCCAGTTGTGGTAACGCAGTACAGGTTAGAAAATTTTAATTTTCTGTATTCTGTATTATTTTAAATTGAACATACTTCAAAATGAATCCAAACAATTGATTAATTAATAATTAATTTTAAAGGCATCAAACATTACGAAAATAAACAGAATCGTTTGAAATATTCGGGAAAAAACACGTTAAACTTAACCTCATTACAATGGGGGGAAAATAAGAATCAAATAAATTGATTTCTTATTTGGCTATGATGAAATGAAAAGTTTTAAGGAGAAAGTTTATATTTAATTAATTAATACTTAAAAATCGGCATTAACATCAAATGTCATCAGCTATAAGTTAAAAAAAAATTTACCTTAACTTGATTGGCTGAATAAAAAGCACTTTGTGGTGGTATGTAGATTATGTGGTGTCCGTGCATGGAAGCAACGAGACGAATGTTGTTGGAAACATTTCCTTTTAATCATCATACTCACACACTATGTACAAACACGCAAAGACAACACGTAACACAAAGACATTCCAGTACACAGCTGCCTAGGACGGAGTTACATCTCTCCCTGCTACCAGCGCAAAGCATTATGGGATGGCGCGCGTGATGACGTAATCACGCACTGCCATCTAGTAACCAAAAGGGAAGTTAACTAATATCCAAAAGAGAAGGCGAGAATAATGCAACTGCTACATCCTCCCCCTACACCGCCTCAAACCGTCCCGGCGAGGTGGTGTGATATTGGATACTTTGGCACTTGTGTCAGGATTGCTATTAACCTTTGAAGGTTGCCTGGGAGGTCCAGTTTGAGTTTGTTTGGGAGGTCGACCTCTTTTCTTTAAAGGCATCACAGGAGATTGGTTCTGTGTTGCATTTCTAAAAGGTGTAAGAGCTGATGCATGGTATACACCTAAAGGTTCATCAGGTTTGTCGCAACTAGCTATTACGAAGGATGAGGGTGATTTCTGGGATAAAATTCTATAAGGTCCATCTTTCCTTGGCATAAACTTGGCAGTTCTACTTTGGTTCGCTTTACTTAACGGGTGAAGCTTTACCCAAACTAAATCATCAGGTTTATAGTTAGGGCTCGGTTTACGTGATTTATCAGCATATGTCTTTCGACGATCTTGACTTTTCTCAATATTTTCTTTAATTTGAGACATGTTTCTCTCAAAACGTTTTAAGTAAGGTGTGAACTCTGGAACAAAATTATCATTATGAATGACAGACCGTAGATCAGTTGTAACATCATCTAAAGTTCTTAATTCTCGGGCAAAGTTCAGGTAAGCTGCAGTGCAACCTGTAGATTCACATTTTGCAGTGTTCAATGCAAATCTAATGGATGGTAATTTCTCAGTCCATAAGGTATGGTTATTACCTACCATGATTGCCAAACGAGGTTTCAAGTCTCTGTTTTTACGTTCAACCGGATTTGCCTGTGGATGATAAACAGGAACTAGACTTTGATTAATTTTTAATGTATAACACAACTGTTGCATGATGGCGCTAACAAACTGTGTACCATTGTCACTTATTAAACGACGGGGTAATCCATATCTTAAGAAGACTTCATTAAGTAGTGTTAATGCACACTCTTTAGCAGTAGCTCGCTTTAATGGGAATAACTCTACCCATTTGGTTGTGCAATCTTCAACGATGAAGATCCACTTCATACCTTCACTCGATTCTGGTAAGGGTCCAAAGAGATCTACAGCTATACTTTCAAAACGTTGAGCAGGAACAGGTGTCTGCAAAAGACCAGCAGGTTTTTGGTTCGTTGCCTTATATCTTATGCAATCTTCACAATTCTTGACATAATCAGTAATATATTTCCTCATGCCTGTCCAATAATATCTGGATGATATTCGAGAAAAAGTTCCATCAGCTCCGTAATGAGCAGCTGTAGGAGCATCATGGTGAAGTTTTAAAATGTTCTCTCTTTCATGACATGGGACAACCAATTGAGCTTCATCCTCTTCAGAATGTGGAGAGTAGCGATAGAGTACTCCTTGATTTAAGACATATCCCCTTTGCGTCCAATTTGCAAAATCAACACTTTTGTCAGTATCCTCAAAACAATCTATGATCTTCTTCAGTTCAGGATCTTTCAGTTGTTCAGTTCTAAGTTCAGCAGCTGTTCTTGATGGGACATCAATAACAATAGTTCGTAATTCACAAGTGTCTTTATCATTACACTCAGGTCGAGAAAGCATGTCAGCGACGACGTTGCATTTGCCTGGAAAATAATCGATTTTCAAGTTATAGGACTGAATTTGAAGTGCCCATCTGGCTAACCTTCCAGTGGGTGACGATAAAGTCATTAACCACTTTAAGGGTTGGTGATCAGAGGCTACAGTAATATCAGCACCTTCAATATATCCTCGAAATTTGTTCAAGGCCCAAACAACAGCCAAAGCTTCTCGTTCAGTTGTCGAATAATTCCTTTCAGCAGAACTCAAGAGTCTACTGGCATATTCTATTGGTCTTTCATCTGCAAGATCTTTTCCCTGTAGAAGAACTGCACCTAAGGCGTAAGCACTTGCATCCGTCCGGATGATAAAAGGTTTAGTGGGATCAACTTGCTTCAATACGGGTGGAGTTACCAGACATTGCTTTAAAGTTTGAAAGGCTTGCTGCTCTTGTTTACTCCATTTCCAAACAGTATTCTTTTTTGTCAGATTGCTAAGGGGTCTAGCAATATCGGAAAAATTTGGGATGAATTTCCTGTACCATGAGCAGGTCTGCAAAAAGGATTGTAATTGTTTAATATTTCTTGGACAAGGAATGTTCTGAATTGCAGCAACTTTATCTTGGTCTACTTCAATTCCTTTAGAAGTTATCCACAATCCCAAATATTTCACACGAGCACATGAGAATTTACATTTTTCTCTATTTACGCATAATTTAAATTTGCGGAGTCTTTCGAAAACCAGCTTCAAGTCTTGAATATGTTGTTCAAAAGTTTCTGACAATACAAATATATCATCTAAATATACTAGAATATTAACTGTAGGGAGTCCATTTCGGAACTGGTCCATAAGTCGTTGAAAAGTTGCTGGGGCGTTTCTGAGACCAAAAGGCATTCTTTTGTATCTAAAAGTACCAAAAGGGCATACAAATGCAGTTTTGTCCCTATCAGCAGGATTGACTTCAATTTGATGATATCCAGACTTTAAATCAAGAGTAGACATAAAAGCAGTGGATCTTGCATCATGTAACAATGTATCCATAACCGGAAGTGGATACTTGTCAGGTTTGGTTATAGAATTTAGTTTTCGGTAATCTACGCACAATCTGATTTTTCCATTAGGCTTTGGGACTAAAACTACCGGTGCTGCATAAGGCGATTCGCATTCTTCTATGACATCATTGGCTAAAAGTTCACCAATTTCTTTATTTAAGAGCTCTTTCTGTTTTGACGACAGTCTGTAAGGTGCAGATGCAACTGGTGGTTGGTCACCTGTGTCAATAAAATGCTTAACATAAGGAGTTGGCTCTCCCCCTAGTCGGAAAATATCTTCATTTTCATTAAGCAAGGCAGTTAAGCGATTTCTCGATTTCGCATCAAGATTCTGACCTTCTTCTTGGCGTAAACAAGGATAATTAGTCTCAGGTGCAACAGAATTGTTTTGCACTGAACTATCACTAGTTACTGAATTCGTCGGACAATAACTATTATTGATTTCGACAGGGCTATTATTTGTTGGTATGGGGAGATCTTTAGCAAAAGGTATTTTGCAGTTCGGTTTATCCCCAAAATACCAGGAATTTTTTTTAATATCCATTACAATTCCTGATTTCCTCAAAAAGTCAACTCCGAGGAGAGTGCGATTCCCTTTAGCATGTGGGAGAAAATGTAATTCAGTGAGGAAAGTTCGGCCAAGCACTGTGATCGGCACTGTAGTTTTCAAAACAACTGATGTTGATTGTTGACCATCAGCCAGACAGATAGCAAGGTCAATCTCTGTGAACTGCTGTCCACGCTTCTTTAAAAAATTAAACATCAATTCTCCTCCAATTGATTGATTGGCTCCTGTGTCAGCACAAACTGTTCCTGAAGCTTCATATACTTCTATGGAAATTAAGGCTACTGGAGAGGTAAAACAGGTAAACATTTGTATAGCATTAACCGGTGAATGGTCTTTCCTTGAAGAACAATTTGGACACTTAGATTTGATAAAGCCAGGATTTCCACAGTCATAACAATAAACAGAATTCTCCACATGTCGGGATGGCCTGTTTGAATTAGAACCAGTAATGTTCTGAGAATTCGATGGAATTGATTTCTCATATTTAGCAAATTGGGTTTTCTTGAAGTACTGCTCACTAGCATTTTTAGAGTGTTTCGGTTTAAAGAGTTCTTGCGACTTTCGAGTTTTTACTAATTTTTGATGAGGCGACTGTATGTTTTCATAAAAATCCAGCTTTTCAGCTAACAAGACAGGATCATTTAGTGTTTCCCAAATATCTAAAAAATGATTTTTATAGTCCGGAGGACATCTTTTCTTTATTTGATCAGAAAGCATAAGTTCTTTTAATTTCTCAAATGAATCGATTTCCAATTCATTAATCCAACCTTCAAAGTAGGTTCGAAGCTCAAAGAAGAAATCTTTCCATGTGGAATCATCTCGTTTTTGATGTCGACTGAAAAGAATTCGAAAACGATCAGCTGTCAGCTTAAACCGTTGTAATAATATACCACGGATATGGGTATAGTCCTTAAATATTTCCTCAGGCTCTCTTGCTATTAAATTACTTACCTCACTTGGGAGTACACCCATTAAATAAGATACCCAATAATCATTAGAAACATTTAAAAGTTTCATTTGTCTTTCGAACATAGTTAAAAATAATGAAATATCATCTGTTTCAGGGCGAAACGTTGGTAAGACTGTTTGTAAATCAAATCGCTTTGGAATAGAATCAGTTTGATTAGAATTTGATAAATTTAAATTTTGGAGCTTAAGCTTCTCAAGCTCAAATGCTCTTTCCTTAGCCAATTTCTCTGTTTTCAAAGTTTCTTCTTCTAGCTTTTTTCTGTTTTCTTCTAACTTTTTCCGTTCATCTATAATGTTATTGAACGTATCAGTCACGAACTGTTTATTTTCCGCAAAGAATGCAGATTTCGTTATTTTGTCATGCAAAACAATTATCTTATCTTCGGGTGTTGCATCTAAACCTAATTCCAATGCTAAATTGTAGAGGTCAATTTTTTTACCTTTAGCTAGAAAAGCCATTTTCCCTACGAATTATTCGATTAAATAGGAAGTTAAATTAGAAATTTGATTACGAAGTAACAGTTGCACATCTACCTTCTCCCCTGAACATACAACAACAACAAAAAAAATCATTAAATAGGTAGAACACAAATGAAAATCTCCGTTAGTTTTTAGAATGCAATAATAATAATAATAAATCTATCAAAAAATCGTTACACTGAAAAAGAAATAATAAATCTATCAAAAAAATCGTTACACTGAAAAAGAAATAAATCTATCTGAATAGCTTTTTACAATACCAAAGATCTGAAAAGAAAACAAAAAAAAGTATTCAGTGCTTGTTTAGATGGGTCACTGCAGGGGGGTGACTCAGCGTACGAGACTTGGTGTCTCCACTTCAAGGACACAGTAACAGAGAGAAGAGTTTTGGTACGTTAACTTCCGGACAAAGAAATATCAACTACAATAAATTAGTTAGCTCTTAAATTAAATACAAAAATACAGCAAATACATAATGATATAGAATACCTTACTATTTAAAAGATATATTCTTACGCACTTTCAATGAAATAATAAAAAAAATCAAATCAATGAGATTAAATAAAAATAACACAGATACTTCAAAATATAATTTGCAACGATAGATATGCTTAGAAAATATAGCTTAACTAATTAATTTAAGTAACTTAGAAATTATTAAATATTAAATAGCAAAACATTTCACAGATAAGGAAGAATCAAATATGCAGTAATGTTATATTCAATGCTGGATGCTGTTGACAAACAAAATAAAATGTAAAAGTTTATACACTTATCTGGAATTGAACAGAAACGACCAAACAAAACAAATGAATTTTCGGAGCTGTAAATTTGATAAAGTGGACACTTTCACAGGAAATGCAGATTTTGCTTGAGAAACACAATAAATTATACTCGGTACAGGGGTCGACGTCCTGTACGAGTTATGATTTGAACTGAATACTTGAGTATTCTTTTGGACATCAACGATGGCAGCCGTTGTTGCTGGCGGATATTTTCCTTGTGCTTGTTGGGACAACTTCACATTTATTTCATCACTTCACAATGCGGAACCATTCCCAGGTCGGGAAAAATTATTTTGCGTAAGGACGACACAAATCTAAATTCTTTTCGTAGGTTGCCGATATGATGGAGCGAAAATATTTTGATAGTTGAGACGACGTTACTTTTCATCCATTAGAAGTTATTTTCCTTTGTGTGCCAAATGTGATGGCACGAAGATGCTTCAAGATTGTCGGGACGACACACTTGCATTTCATTAGAAAACTATTTTCCGTTGAGCGCCGGGTGGCGCGAAGATTTCCTAGTGATCGTCAGGGTGACCTTCACTTCTATCGGAACTCATTTTACGTTGGGCGCCAGATGTGGTGGTATGTAGATTATGTGGTGTCCGTGCATGGAAGCAACGAG
>JAOUZG010041316.1:3457276-3476433 GCA_026289955.1 Argiope argentata | reverse complement strand
TATATATATAAAGAGTGTGAGCTAGTAGTAGGAATTGAAAAAAGGAAATAAAATTTAATCTATTCTATAAGCAAAATAAAAAATAAACAATAATTCGGTTTTTGGTAAAACCGAAATAAAGAATTTTGGCATATGTAATTTGAATGCAGAATTACAATATCACATTTTAAAAATAAGATGATTAATATTTTTTAGTGATTAAAAGAAGACAATCTACAATTAATGAGCAATGCATGGATATTTTTTTAAAAAAAGATATTGTTCATATTAAATAGTTTTCGATATTTGTGACCAAAGCAATTTAATCATAGCTTATTGAATATAATAAGTAAAGCTTATTGAATATCATCTTAACAATGCAATACACTGCAATAATTATAATCTTTTAATAGTTGAAAATGTTGATAATATGAATAAACATCCACAAATTGTAATAAATATTAATCATGTTTATTTGATAAATAATTCATTATTAATATCCATTAGTTTAAAATAATTACATTTATTTAAGCATTTTAAATTTCATATATTGAGTAATTGCACTTTGTTTTTCAAAAAAATTGTTAAAAAGTTTAAAAACAACAACAACAACAAGTTTATTCTTTTGCTATATTTATTATTAAAGTCTATAAATAAAAAAGAAAAAGAAACTGAACAATTTCTATTTCAAAATTTAATGTTGATTACTAACCAATAAATATTAATCTCATTGAATGGAGAATGAATACAATACATCTGAAGAATGAATAATAAATTAAACTCATTGAAGGAAGAATGAATACAATACATATGAAGAATGAAGAATGAATTAAACTCATTGAAGGAAGAATGAATACAATACATCTGAAGAATGAATAATGAATTAAACTCATTGAAGGAAGAATGAATACAATACATCTGAAGAATGAAAAATGAATTAAACTCATTGAACGAAGAATGAATACAATATATCTTCTTTCGAATAAACTTCAATAACATTGTTTATATTTAACATTTTAAATAAAAATATACTGTCTGACAAAATAATTAAAAGGTAGTGTAGCTTCAACAAAATATACATAAAAAAAATTCTATGAATAAGGAAAAGTTAAATGAAAATATAAAACAAAATAGTGTTGTTTTATTTATAATTTAAGTTTTATGGTACATGAATATAATTTTCTTAAAATATGAAATATACTCCATTTTAAATTAAATATGATGATAAAATTTATCAATCATTTAAAGGGGAATACTTAAAAATAATCCATCATTGCAGATATTTAGAAATAAATAATCATACTAATCATAACTTTAATTATTGCTATAAATATCATATATAAATGTTATTTTAATCATCATTATGTACCTACAAATTATATAATTTGATTAGTAATAAAATATTTATAACAGTTACTCTAAATTTTAAATCAATATAAATTATAATTACTATAAATGAGGCCTTCAAGGTTCGTGAAAATTAATTGATATTCATTAATCTTCTTTATTTTTCATTAAACAAATAATACGTTCAGTGGTATTCATAGCTAGATCAAAATTTTCTTTTTTAAAAGTTTTCCAATCCTTTGATTTAAAAACTTCGGCATTATGCTTCATCATAAAACGATACACAACAGTTAAGAGACTCTCATCATGATGTGCATCTGCAATTCCTAATATACTAAAACAGTTGCTTACACTAAGATTCGATATCAAAAATTCGGTGCATTTTTCTCCCAATTCTCCCAACTCATACTTATTGGCAGCTATGAGCAATTGGGCTGATCTCTCCCACTCAAGCAATGGTAAAGAATGGGTGTAGATATACGACAGCATCAGTCTCAGTGTATCTGCATCTACATCAGGAATATCTACATATATCCCGTCTTCATCTTGTGTATCTTTGGTAAACATGGCTTTGAATACAGGAGAGAAAATACTGAGAATGAGTCTATGAACAGGAAAGGACACAGAACCAGCTTTTAGACACACATCGCTGAGTGTCCCAGTTTTGAAACAATCCGTGAGAAAGATCTGCAAGGGAGAAACGTCAGGAATATCGTTGTATTGAATCTCAGGCACTGCGGACACGATGTATTCCAAATCCGAAGAAACGAAGTCTTTGTAAGTTTCTGTTTGACAACAGAAAGGCTCCGTATCGATTTCAAATATGCATTTAAAAGTCAGCACATCATTGGGTAGTAAAGATTTGTAATTGGCCACAATTCGGTGTTTCGGGTAAGCTAATTTGCATAAGCAATTAGAGTCTTCTCCGAGTGAATCGTATTCTTGAGCTTCGATGGTATGGTGGACTCTTCCATCGGCCTCTATAATACACACTTTACCATATATCAAATGGCATTTTGAATCGGCATCTTTGCTACAATGGAAAAATGCATCTTCTTTACCTAGACTCTCTTGCAGGTAGAAGGTTAGAATCAGTTTAGGAGCCATTTTTGTGGTAGGATTTATAATATGAATTCTTCTTTCGGATTCACGAAGAGTGCTGAAATTCCTTACAGCCCACACGAATGAAACTCGATTAATTATTTTCCGAGTTCGAACATACTGCAAATCACCATTCGACACTGCACAAGCTGTCTTCCACATTCTGCATTGAACTGTGAGGGTATCTTTAGGTAAGAATTCGTCCTTCCTCTCATTGAATACTTTGTCTGTACTCGCCAGACGTCGCAGCGCGAACGTGGAAGAGTTTTTAAATGACTTCCGTTCCATCATTTTGACCAATGGGTATCCCTCACAAGATAGCAATGAAATCTCATAGTCTATTTCAACGTTGTCTGGTCCACCATCAGCTTCGGATCTTCTTATAAAGAATGTTATCCAGTCAATTCCAGGATCTATAGTCAAATGCCACGAAGTTTTCTCCATGACTTCTGAATCCGTTGTAAACATCGGACTCCGAAATGACTTTGACGGTTGGATATTCGAAGCATTTTCGATGGCCCAAATAAAGGTAAAATGAGCTCTTCTGTAGTCAATTTTACCAGCCATATCAAATTTTATTTGGATTTTGTTGAAAAAGAGTTTTTTAACTAAAGAGGTGAGTTTATAAAGTTCGATTTCCTTTTCGTTATTGACATTTTCCCCTATTTCTTGAACTCGAGTACGCTTATCCGCTTCGCAACTACGCGTATCCGCTGTGCCTGCTAACATCGTTTACGTATATCCGTTCTCGTTGTCAGATGATATTTCATACCTTTACATCCTTATTGCTTCATCGGTAAAATTTCGACTACTTTAAGCAATTAGGTTGATCAAATACAGTGCTTGATCTTTAAATAACATGGAAGTTAACTAATCTATATGTGAAATAAATAATGCATAATTCAATGGGTAAATTTCTATCACTTTCAATAATTATATTGATTACGTATTCTGTTAAATCTTTAAATAATTTGAAAGTTAACAAATAGATTTATTCATAATTCAAGGAGTAAATTTATTTGGTATGCACCTAAAATAGTGACTTGATCTTAACAATTACGTATAAATAGTATTTTAAACTAGAATTAGAAATCTTCTTTTCTTAAAATTCGTAATTATTTTCAGTACCGAGGAGTTCTTTCATAACTAATAGAGCAAACATAATTAATTAATGTCTAATATATTTATTAACTATTTACATTTTTAAAAGGGGCAATTATTTCTTTTACTCATAAAATATTTTCAAAGTTGTAGTACTATATCCTCTCTTTTTTATTCTATTTCTGCTTAACTTTAATTTCAGAGCACTCAGAGATTTTTATCCTCAGTTTTCCTCTTTGAAAAATTTGAAAAATACCATGACAAACATTATTTATTTCCAAGCTGTAAATTAACAGATTAACTATAGATTTTTATTAAATATTTTAAACACATTAAAAATATTTATTAGAGTATTGTATTAAACATTGCACTCCTTTCAGCAATTTTATCTTAATTAGTTTCTTTTAATTTATTATATCTTCTTTTAGTCAGATTTATATTATGACAAAGAAATAGTCATCATGAAACTACTTAAAATCATAATTATTTCTGAAATCGTTTTAATTAAAAAAAATATTATCATAAACTTCATATTAATATACCCAGTTATCCGTAATTATAACGATCATTTCGTTTATTTTGTTTTTAACAAATTACTGTATGGATTCGATTAGGATATTTTTGACGTTTTGAAAGTAGGAACTTTCTGATAGTGACGTGTCAACCTGCTTTTCAGATACTTTTACTGTCGTTTTTTGTTGGTGGAAAGATTGAAAAATATAATTTTCTATTCCAAAGTATAAGCAAAATCTAAGTAAATATCAACTGCACTTAAATAATTTCTTTAAATAAAATATTGCCATTGGTAATTAATTGATATTTTTGAGAAATGTTTTTTTTTCTTATATACACGTAGAACTCATATCTTGCGGAAAGAGAGCTATAATTCTAAAAATCACACACGTTCTGTGAATCCTGGAAACTTTTTGTAAGAACATATTTTTATTAGAAGAAAAAAAATGTATTGTATCCTCAAAAAAAAAAAAAAATGCTTTTTTTGCAATTTGAAATCTGTATGCTCAGTTTTTTTTCTTTTCACTTGAAAATTGGGAAAATCAGAGATTCTCTCTTATTCCAGCAAATTCTTCAATTTTAAAACTTATTCTTTCAGTACAAATATACATATATAAAAAGGTTTTCTTTTCTACATTTTTTTCAGGAAATCCATGGGATTCTAAGGAATTCAATAATTTTTATTTGTTATTACTTTTTACTTATTAACAACGTTTTTGTTTAACATCGGATCTATGAAAAAAAGTCTAACTTAAAGGCTTTACAAAAATGTACATAGAGAGTTCATATTTTATTTTAAAATTGTTATTGATGGAGATGAAACTGTTTTTTAAAAAATATTTAAAAAAGTAAGATTTGTTTTTCTCGTTGACACCTGAAAGTTGCCACTTTATCGAAGTTTCAAAACAAATAGGTAAAATTGGGCTATGATGAACCTAACATAATAGAATGCAGGTGATTTATTTGTATCATTTTATTTTATTTTTTGTTTTCATTCCATTTTAATTTTTTTAACTATTTTCTTATTTCTCAAACTTGTATCTCATTTAATCAATCAATTCCTTACATTTAACAATATGGCAAAAATTATTTTCATTAATTTCAGTAAATATTTTACCAATTAAAAATCATTTTTAATCATTTTATTTTATTACTGTAAAGAATGTATCGACGGTGAATGGAAAATATTAACCCAAAATCTATTTTAACCTTAATTTAGAAAAAAATTACTCTAAAAACTTAAGAACTCTCAGTATTATTTTTTTAAAAGTTATTTAAAATAGGATTTATTCATGATTATGCTGCATTATACTTTTGATCAGGTTGTGTAAATATATTTTTGCCCATTAGATGGCAGCACAGTAGTTTCACTTAAATATCAGCCAGTACTTCATGGGGAAATAAATCAACATTTCCCAAAAAGAAAAACATATACAGGCACTTTTGAAACATATACAGACACAGAAAACATATACAGACACTTTTGAAAATGTTTATATTCTTTTAACTTTATACGCTTATAGAAAATGTTGCGTAATATAAAGTGCAAAGTCTTATATATCCTTTAAAGAAATTTAACTCTGATTTCAATACAAAAATAAAATTCAAATATTTTCAATACAAAAAAAAGTTGAGTAATGACTTGTTCCAACTTAGAATATGATGTCAGCTTCTGTAGACAGTTATTAATTTTTGATTGGTTCCCAAAACAAAAACAGCAATCTGAAAAGTTAGAAATTATAATGTACTTCCTCACTGTATTTCTTTTTCAGGTTATAGAAAGTATAGCGTTTCTTGTATTGCAAATACTTGTATTTTACTTTTTGTATTAAAACCAGCATTAAATTACCTATAAAATGATGTATAAGAGATTACAGTTTGTGAATTGTACCATTTTCTATAAGCATACAAAGTTAAGAAAAACTTTAAGATTTTCAAAAATGTCCACAATTTTGGTCACCCTTGTATACATATGCAATTATTCCTTTTCATCATGCAAAGCAACTCATCCAGCAACTTTCAAAAGTTTGAAATTAAATTTATTTCTATGAATTTGCAATATATTCAATATCTGTAACTGTTATAAGGAAGTTCCTTTTATCATAAAATTTATACTTGCTTTTCTCAGAAGGAAGTGAAACTTGTGGTTTCATTAGAGTTACACGTACGAACAATATATATTTTTTCATAGAAAAAGTTTTGTAAAATGCGGCAAAAATATCGAAGGAAAAAGGAAGGGGACTTTAAAATTAGTGTATTCAGAAATGGAAATCATTATCCATTTCCTGAAGAAACTTTTTTCTCTAATCATTATTTACCGCACATATACGACATACATGTACGAAAAAAATTAACGTCATATAAACATAAACTAATTTAAATCTTTAACAATACAGTAAGACCCCGCTTAACGCTGTTTCGTTTAGCGCTGTTTCGGTTTAACGCTCTTTTATTTCAACCCGGGGATTCCCTTTTATTTCAACCGAGGGATGAGCTCAAGGAATTAAATGAACAAGAAGAAAACAAAAATGTTGACAGCAGTGATTCAGAAGAAGAGCAAAAGGAACTTTCGATGGCGTTTGTAAAAAGGAGTTTGTCTACCATAACTGAAATAATGGATCAATTCATTGAAAATGATCCGAATTTTGACAGGAGTTCAAAAGTAAGGCGTGGTGTTAGAGATGCTCTATCCATTTATGAAGAACTTTTAAGAGAACAACGCAAAAGAAAAAGGCAAACAACATTAGATTCTTTTGTCGCAAAAAGGCAGAACACTGAAAACGCGGAAGGCTAACTAAATATGACTGACTTAGAATTTTATTTGTTTTTTTTTAAAGAATATTCGTTTTGTTATTTATATTTTGTTTTTATTTTTGCAAGAAATAATAATGTGGTATTAATTTGGGCTTTAAGAAATAAATGTTTGGTTTTATTTTTATTAAAAAAAACATACTTTTTAAATTTGATACCTAACCAATTTCCTAGCCATCTTCCCCTAACCCCAATATTTATATGTAAAGATAGCCTCGTTTAGCGCTGTTTCGCATTACGCTCTACTTTGATGGAACGTATCCCCCGCGTTAAGCGGGGTCTTACTGTAATTTATTTACAAGCAGCCTCGCCTGTCGTTGCCAGTGGTATATACCTTGGATGCTATATAGCATCAAGAAGAAAAGAAATAGCTTTAAACTTAAGTATAGCCCCCAACTTATATAATAGGTGCATGTTACGCAACATCAAACAAATATAAAAATGTATTTAGAAATAATCAAAAATTTCCTCAAAACAATTTATTATAGCAAACATTCAGAAATATTTAGACTGTTAAAAGATAAAAATACGATATGTTAGTAGACAAAACACAGGCGATCATTTTGCTTCTCGGGAGATTCATTTTGTCTCAGCAATTCAGTTGCAGTGCCATTTAAAGAAAGACGGTTATTTCTCTCATCAAAAGACTCGCCTTCCCTAAGTATGAACATTATTTCTCTGATATTCGCTAATCGAACATTTCCTTCCTCTTCCAGTCAAGTTTGAATTTCCTTTTTTTAGGAGGGGAGGCGTAATGAGATTTGAATCGTTATTTAAAATCAGACTTAAACAAAGAAATGTATCGCATGTGCATACCCCAGCTCGATATTTTCACATGCTCAGTTTCAGGTTCTGACGCATACGCGGATAAGGTCAAAGTTAAAATCGAAATTTTAAAATTTCTTTTTTTATTTATATGGGATTTTAAAGAACTAAATCCTTCCCCAATAAATTCTCTACAAAATGGTATGAATATCTCCAATATCCGTCAACTATTTCTCTAGTTTCTGTGGTTCAAACATACAGACAATTTCAGTAGACCTCATTTTATTCTACGTAATAAATTTTTAATCTTAAAAATTAATTGAATTATTTTTTGTTATTCATGCAAAGAAACTGAAAATTATGAATCTGTTTAAAATATTATCTATTTTTAAAAAAGATTATAAAAAGTGAATCCTAAAGCCAAATTTTTCTATTTATAATTGAAATTAACTTTTTAGTAGCGAAGGAAGCTAGTTGCCCTATAGTATTAAGCCATAATTATTGCTGGGACATTTAAAATCAATTAAAATATCGAGAAATAACGGATTTAACACCGAATTATTTACTGATGGAAAAGATAGTATGAAAATGGCATTATCTGGGATGACAGGGAAAGCGTACACTGGAACTAGTTTAATTGATAAGTAAATGGATTGATCAATTAGTAAAATGAGATACAACATTTAAACAAACAATCAATGACGGTTTATCCAGAAGTCCTTACTACTTACTTGTACCTGTTTATTTACTAATTAAACTTTACAAAATATATAACAATAAATATATTCATTAAAAATAAACTTTATAAAAGTTGAAATTTAATTATTTAAACTCTTATTTCTTTGCTTTTTCCATTCTGAGATTTCAAAGCTCTTTGCTTATTTTGTTTATCTGATAATCCAATCCAACAAAAATTGAGAGAAAAAGCAATAAAACATAAAAAAAGAGGGAAATGAGCCAACTAGCAAAAGTAATGCATGTCACAATAATTTTTCACGCTGACCGTGAAAGATAGATAGATCGATTGATTGATCTGACAAAAATCACACGATTGATTGATTGATCTGATAAAAATCACGCGTTGATTGATTGATCTGACAAAAATGACAAAATTAATTGATTGATATGGCAAAAATGACACAATTAATTGATTGATCTGACAAAAATCACGCAATTGATTGATTGATCTGACAAAAATCAAACAATTGATTGATCGATCTGACAAATATCACACGATTGATTGATTGATGCGATAAAAATCACACGATTGATTGATTGATGCGACAAATATCACACGATTGATTGATTGGTCTGACAAAAATCACACAATTGATTGATTGATCTGACCAAATTCACACAACCGATTGATTGACACGAAGAAAAAAATTGCTCTTTCTCCCTTCAAATTCAGATTGCTCCAGCTGCAATCAAAGTAGATTCAGCTTAGAGTGTTGATCATTTTCTTTCACTCTGAAGTTTGCTCACCTCTTTTATGTTCCTTTTTGTCTCATTTGTTGATCAGGAGTTTTGATGACAATTCTGTTCCGCTTTGTTGATTATTCATTTACTTTTATGAGTGTTTACTCTTTGAAAAACGTAATTTAAATGAATATTTATTCATCTTTCTAAAACTTTATTCAGATTAAATTTTTTATGAGAGATTTGTTATTATTGTATGAAAAAAAGGAACTTGCAAATGAATAATTGCATATCTAATATGATATTCATTTTCAGATGAACGTAGCCAGGTTCATCTATTTTACTTTCCGTAAGATGCTGATCAGTCTTCGGATAATCCCTTAGGGAATTTTTAAAGGGAAGTTTGTTAGCGGCGCAAAGTTAGCTGCGCTGTAAATGAGAATTCTGTTAGATTTTTTAAGTGTTGTGTGTGTTTTGCTCGTGTTCACTGTCTAAATACATGTTAAAATTTTGTAAATAAATTATTTAGCCATAATAATTGCCTATTCATTGTGCCTGGTATAAAAACTTTACTAACTTTATTGAGTTGACTGCCCAAACACAGAAGTGCGTGTTTGGAGGATACATTGATATCTTTATCTGCTGTAACATCACTAAAAAAAACTTACGTTTTTTGCTTTCGATGAAACCACAAAAGATTATATAATATATTTAATATACAGAAAGCATCATACATTGATTACAAATTAAAAGTTTTAGACCGCTTATGATGAAAACAATTTTTTAAAAAATATTTACTATATATTATTATTATTATTTTGCATGACTGCTAATTTCTAAGATAACGAGACGCTACTTCAAATTCCATCAAGTATCAATTTTGACTATATATATTCTTTAAAAGTTTTATCTTCTCTTCTTCTTTTAATACAACAAAAAAAGGGAAAAATTATATTCATATGTTTAAAGAATAAAAATTCTTCTCTTCACTTGTGATTTGTAAAAATATATATCATTTTCTACTATCATTTTCATCAAATAACAATCATTTTCTACTATCATTTTCATTTTTCATCATTTTCTATTTCATTTTCGTCAAAACTATCATTTTCTGCCCCAAACAATTTTAAATATTATTTTTGGAGACATCAGTAAATCTGTACTATATAAAGATTTAATTTCCTAAAATGTTTCTCATACAGCCAGTTTTATGCCTAATTCTGAATAATTACAAAATTTCACCCACAACATTATTTTAAAACAAGTGACTTAATATTAAAATAAATATTTTTCGAGTTTCTTAACACCATTCAAAGTTATTATAGAATTTGAAGAATTTTTAAATGAGAAAGCTATGAAATACACATCAAGAAGAACAAAAATAACATATTATGAAAATGGTTTTCTTTCAATGCAAATAATGATGTCAAATCTTTCGTAGGAATGTAGAAATGCTTGATTAAGATTACAATCATGTTTAAATCCAGAAATCTTTATATTCTAATTTTAAATACTATTAATAATAAAATAATTTTTTTGTAAAATATTATATCATATAATTAATAAAAAATTTAAAATATAGATCATAAGAGAACTTTTATTTAATTTTAAATATTTTATTTTAGTAAGAATGAAATTTAATTGTAGAAAAGTTTTTTCATTCACATCCGGATGTACAGGAGTACATATAATTTGAATGTTTTTAATTCTCAATAAAATTACAAAATTTTATAACTCTTAATTATTAATGAATATATTGATTAACTAAATAATAATGTTATGCAAGAGGCGCCATATTAAAAGTATTTTGTGAACTATTATTGTTTTGGTTACATAATGCTCATAGCAGTGAATAAATAAACATGCTAAAAACAGAAAATAATAGTAATAAGAAATTTTAAATACCCTTTAACAGATATAGTGAAAGTACATAATAATGCATTCTGTTTGGAATATCAAGCAAAATTAAAAAGTAAATAATGAATATTGAAAGAAAAAAATCTTGAATGTTTATTAAAATTCAAATATATTAGGAATTTTATAAAATCATCAATTTGTATATGGTATTTCTATCAGAATCTCATACTTTAAATATTTTTTGGCATCAAAAATTTTGATAAAGAATTGATTAATTTTTGATTAAATTTAAATAAAAAAAATTTGATTTTTGATAATCAATCAATTTGATCAATTTTTGATTGAAAATATTCTAAGTAGTATTTTAAAAAATATTGAATAAGTAAGATTCAAAATATTTTTTTCTTATAACATTAATATTATTATATGGATAAGAATTTTCATGAAAGAATATTAAATAAATGGATTTTACAAATATCAAATATTTAATTTTATAAATCCATAATGATGATAAAAGAGAATTTTCTTGAAGATGCACTTTGACTATAATAGTAAATTGAATTTCACGATGTTGCAAATCCAGTGTGACAGGAATCAATTTCTACATAATATTATAGATTGTCTTATGAATACGTGTTTGGTTTTCTTCCCTTAGATAATTCGAAAATACCAAAGGTCATCATCTTTTTGATTCAAGATGCTAAATAATTCAGTAATTTTTACTGAAATAGCGCGAAAATAATATGTAACATTGAGAATATCTAGCAAAATTGTGATGATATATTACAATGTTCTGTGCCAATTAGATGATCTTGATGATTGTCTTACTTATTAGAAATTAACTAATTTGAAAAATCAGCTTTTTTTAAAAAAAAATTTTGTATATTTTATCTGGATCAAATGTATTTCTTTAGAGCCTAAAGAGCATTTCATTACAGTAAATTTGAGATTTATTATGAAATTAACTTCACTTGCATTTTTGTCACAGCGTCAGTATACTTTATAAATAGAGACGAACTATTCTTAAATCAGCAGTAAAAATCTTCATATTTCTGTTTACTTTCTCGTCAACAAAGTGGAAGCGTTCTAAACATGAAAATTTTCGACATTCTGATTAACCTTATGCTTGAAACCCTACAGAGTTGAAAAATATATTTTCGGAATTTTTATTGCCTGCGAATCTAACACAAAAACGCTTTTAACTAAACGAAGAAAATTAAGAAAAGGGTTTTCAAAGATTTTATCAAATTTGTTAAGAAAACTATTCTCAGGAAGTCAGCCCGTTTTCCTTTCCGAATTCAAACTAACACTCTAATTGCATAAGTAGGAATTGCCGGCGTCCTAACACAGAGGTAGCTCGTCTTCCTCGTGATCTAGGCTTCCCGGGTTCGAGCCCCGGCCAGAGCACGGTTGTTATTCAGTGTTCTATCTGTAAGGTGTACGAATATACCCTCCTATAAAATGGGGCTGAGCAAGCGAAAGTGATGTGTTTAGCTAAGACTTACTCTTGGCGCTACTTGAAGCAGGAGAAGCACCCTAGGCTTAAAAAATCACTCCTTGGCAAGTGCCATTAGTATCAACAAGTATGACATTGATAACTTAATTCATAATTTTGTTTATCAATTAAGTAACTGATTTTTACAGGGAATTTAAAATTGTCTATAAATTTGTCAATTTATTTTTCTCTATCATATTTATACATTATAATAGAGAAAAATTATTGCAACAACTTTAAATTTAGACTTTGTTCCGATATTTTTCTCTACCACAATGCATAAGCATTATGGTAGAAAAAAATACATAGATAATTCGATATACAAGTTTAACTTTAAAGTTTATCATGATTTCTTGAGTTACTTTTAATCATTATTTATGTTGTTGTGACTTATGGCACTTGCCGTGGACAAGCCTCCACTGATACGATCAACAGATTTTAAGCCTAAGAAATGCTTCTCTTTGTTTTACAAGCAGCGCCATCTAGGGCCAAGAGTACGACTTAGTTACACACACGTCACATCCTTTTTTAGGGGGCGGACTGCATTCATGGAAATTCATTCATACATCTCAGATCGTAATTTAAACCTGGAACAGAGAAAGATCACCTCTGACCCAGTACCCTCAGTGATATTACTCTCGATAGAGGCCACGAACAGATTTAACGAGTGCCAGTGACCATACATTCGGGGAATCTTTTGGTCGGTGAGTTTCGAACTCGTAACCTAAGGAGTACGAGTCCAACGCTCTACCAAACAGGCCATCTCGGCCACCAATCATTATTTATTTATTCACCTATGAGTCTCAATGAATTTCCATTCGTGCCATTTTTTATTTTATATAATGTTTTAGTATAAAAGTATATATACGTTTTTATATAATGTTTAGTAGAACGCTCGAAGGCATATCGTATATAATTGAAATAGGATTCTTAGAATGTTAAAAAAATATTACTAAGTTGATTTCTTTGTTTTAATATTCCTTGTTTTTTTATGGCACTTGCCCTAGTTAAGCTCGCTAAGGTAGTCAGTAATTTGAGCCTGATCAGCGTCTCTTGTTTTGTAGTAGCGCCAACTAGGGCCAAGAGTACGCCTTTTGTTACTCTCTCATCACATCCCCTTTCACAGCCCCTTCTTACAAGGGGCACATTTACACACCTTACAAATAGAACACAGTAGAGCAACCATGCCAGAACCCAGGACACTCAGATCACAGGAAGAATGCGCTAGCCCTATCCAAGGACCCCTGCTTTAATATTCTTTTATATGCTAAACACATTTTACTTACTTATTTCAATCATCATATCACCTAAATAATTACTTCTTGATATGTTCACTAAAAATATATTCATGTTTCTGAGTTTCAATTAATATTTTAATTTATATTTGTTATCATTAAGGCAAATAAAAAGGTAAAAAATTTTTTGAATGAAGTCACATTTTTTTATTGACTTATTCAACAAACAAGTTGCGAAATTTCTCACTCTTTTATTCATTGACTAATATATTTGACATAAAAAATGGCATCGAATGACAATTCACTTAAAATGTGTTGAAAAAAAATTAAAATCCATAATGACTTCGCAAAAAGTTGCAGTTGTTAAGATGAGGTCCAGTGCCATAAATGCTGCCTTTAAAAGCTGTATCTATGTAAACTAAATTATGACTTTCGTTGGAGTATTTTGGCCAGTAAAAAGCAAAGCTTGGAACACTGCAAGTAAAGAAATGTATCAAAGATAATAAAATTTTCTCCATAAAGTTCTTGGGCAAAAATGAAAATGTCTTCAAATAATTTTTCAAATTACCTTTTTGGTCATGATATAACAGTACCTAATTCCAGTTTGAATGTAAAGGATGATTATAGTAAAAGCTTCACTTTGAAATGACCATAAAAGGCAAACTGCTGTAAACGTCATCAAATTTGGTAATAATTTAAAGGAAATCATGAGAATTTCTTTTCGGCCAAAAAAGTTTAAAAACTCACCACGGGGGGGGGGGAAATGGCGCTATACCAATATTGTTAAACAACATAGGACATGAAGACATTGGTTTTAAATTTGTTTAATGGTTTCTGAAACGTATTGTAAAGCTTATTCAATGTGTGTCATCTTAAAATCACTATTCAGGATGGTAATCTAAATAATTTTGTTGTAACTGAAAGATGCGATACTTTGTAAAACATTCCTTCAAATATGCCAAGAGCTACTGCCGTGAAAAAGCAAATTGTTTAACTTACTTTCAGGAAATGGTGGATACCACATTGAACATGCTTTGGAACATGTTTCAGAAACGATTAAACAGAGATGTTTTCAGGTTCTATTTTGCTAAAAATATTGCATACAACGCCATTTCCACCCAGGTGGTGAACTTTCGAGTTCTTTAATTTTGTCAGGAAGAAATTTCTACAGACTTCTTTAAACTATCACGAAATTTGATAACATTTGGTTCAATAGTTTTCATTTTACACTCTATAACAAAAAATATATATATCGACGCACCAAGAAGAAAGCAATCATCTGATTGCTTTGAAATTTCTTATGCATGAGTATTTTGACCAGGTATCCAACACATCAGAACTGCACATACATCAGATGTATAAAAGGATCAGTTCTTCAACGGTTGTTAAAACTTTCAGTTTAATTGCGATTCAGATTACCTTTCAACAACTTTAAAAAATGTCTCGAC
The DNA here is from genome assembly GCA_026289955.1 of Argiope argentata. Taxonomy (NCBI): domain Eukaryota; kingdom Metazoa; phylum Arthropoda; class Arachnida; order Araneae; family Araneidae; genus Argiope; species Argiope argentata. The sequence continues at coordinate 3,461,362 of JAOUZG010041316.1, read as the reverse complement.
GCAGGGTTCGTGCTCATTGCGAGCAACTGCCAAACTTTGACAGAGGTCGTATCATTGGATTGAAAGAGGCCGATTTGACAAATCGGAGAATCGCTCGTCATTTGAGTCGAAGCGATGTGGTGATTCGAAATTGCAGGCAAGGATAGGTGGAAATTGCAGAGTTCAACATCAGGAGGGTAGCGGTCGACGTAGGACAACAACAGATCGTGAGGATAGAGTGATTTTCCGATCACCTGTCACAGTGCCTTTTTCATCTCTATCAACCATCAGACGTCCAACCCAAACACCAGTGTCCACCATGATCATTCACAGACGGTTGAGACAGCGAAATCTACGCTCACGCCGACAGTTAGGCCACCTGCCGCTCACGCCTGCACACTGCCGAGTCGACGACATCCTAAGACCTGTTTTGCTACCGTTTCCTATGCAGTACCCTCGGCTGGTTTATCAGCAGGACAATTCCACATAACATACCGCACATGTTGCTATGAACTGTCTGAAAACTTGTCAAACAGTTCCTTAGAATGCCAGATCGCCAGATCTCTCTCCCATCGAGCATATCTGGGATATGACGGGAATGCGATTGCATCTACCACGGAATGTTGATGACCTCGTTCGACAATTGGAGCGAATTTGGCAGGAAATACCACAAGATACCATCCAAAAGCTTTATCAGTCTATGCCAAGACGTGTGTCAGCTTGTATCCAGGCTAGAGGCGGGTCAAAACCTGATTGAAATTGTTGCTGTAACTATGAAATAAATTATTCAATTGCTCTGAGATTTTAATCATTTACTATTTGGTACATTGTCTTCCTATCCACCAATTTTCGTCTCAATCGGACAACTCCTGCTTGGTGCATCGATTTCTTTTTGTTATAGAGTGTATGACCGTTTGAAAGTGGAACTTTAATTTTAACCACCCAGTGTAATGATTACTTACCCATATTTAGCAAAGTTGGTCCAAATCGCAATCATATTCTTGCTCAGTCTTACTTCATCAAGCTGGTAAAGTTCAGGTTTCCGAATAGGCTCTCCAAACACAAATTGGACCTCATCAAAATGTGTCGTCCCCATCCAGGAAGCCCACACGCTGTTACTCGGTCTATGGAGGGAAAAGTAAAAATAGGTATTTCCATATGTTTCTGCGTAACTTTCAGCAAAGTAGACTGTTGCGCATAAGAGTAGTGTCTCTCCAACTGCAGTATAGAGTTGCCTCCTGATAGACTCATAATCATTATTTGGTACATCACCGAAATAGTACTGAAAGACCTTTTCAGGATCGCTACAGGTGTTGAAGAATTTGCTGATCACCTGATCTGCATACGTCTTGTTGACACAAGTGTCCTTCTGTCCAAGGAATCCAAATGTTTTGGGGTCTGACGAGGTGATATAGAAGGAACCTTCGTCCCGGTTGTTGCCGATGAGGAGAGGAACGTTGTGAAAGTTGCCATTACGGATATCCTCTAATGTATTGGTCGGAAACAGATCGTCGCCGAATTGAGGCCAGTAATATATAGTTGCTGTAGGATCTAAAGACCACAGTGCAATTGCAAGATCAGTGGCATTTTTATCTAAAGCGAAATTAGGAAAAGAATAATTCGTTACTTATATCGAAGGAAATAAAAATATGTTCGAATACATGAAAGTATAATTGTGTAAAGCATGTTTTCTAGTGATTAAATTATATTTTTGGGTTCTGCTCCTTTAAAGAATCTTAATATTCCCCCAAGGTAAAATTTAAAAACAAACAAAGGATTGTTTTTAATACTAAATTATTCCAAAATTTGGGCGAAATTTTTTTCTTATTACGTTTACAAAAGTTTTCTTTGACGAACTTCATTTAGAGTCAAACTTATTCTTTATTAAACTGTGTCGGACAATATTTAATAAATCAATGTTATAACTCAAAACTACTTGATTTTTTTTAAAAAATCAGTATTTTTCAGTTATTACATGGTTAATTTTGATATTTTCGTACTCAAACTTCAAGATTAATCCCAACTTTCCAAAAGGGCTAGAATAAGTAATAATAAAAAATGGAGCGCTTTTGAACAAATTTGGAGTGCCAGGAACATTTTTTATCAACGTTGTTTATCGCTAATATTATATTACATTACCCCCCCCAACTCATAAATAAATTAATATAATACTTTAAAATTTTGTGTATCATCTCCTATAGTGTTATTCTTAATGCCTGTAAAATTTCAAATTGCTAAGGTGAAAATTGCAAAAAGTCGTTTTAAAGGTTCCTGATCGCCTTAAGATAAAAAAACTACAGATAAATCATGAATCTCGAAAATTACTCCATAGCAATGTCTAATGTAAGTCTAATATAGGTAAATTTAACGTTTAGGAATGCGACAGTTTTACCATTTTTTATACAGGAAGAGTAATTCTAACAATATATCTTTACCATATAATAGAACAATATTGTATAATAGGTTGCGATAGCAAAAAATCTACAGAGAAAGTACGAATCTCGTAAATTACCCCCCACACACACACACAACGTGGGAACGGCAAATATTTAGAGGTGCCACAGATGCACTATTTCCTATATAAGAAGGGAAATTCTAACATTACATCTTTATTATATAATAGGACAATATTGTATAATAGGTTAAGATAACAAAAAAACCCCAGAGTCTCTAACATAATAATATTATATAATAGAATAAGATAGAAAAAGATCCGCGAAGAATTACAAATTTCAAAAATTGCAACAGACAATCTGGGAAGTCAACCATTTAGTCAATTAACAGATGAGCCATTTCTTATGCAGAGAGGTAAATTCATATAATATCTTTAAGACCGGTAAATAGTATAATATCTTTATAACTTGCAAATAGTATAGCTTTATAACCTGTAAGTCATACCAGACTCTCCAATCCGCCCAAAGGCACACGGATTTAAACCACTCGGGCTGAATGACCAGACCACATAAACAGCACCACTGACGCAAACTGTGGTTGAGTCCTAATGGCTATCACCGGCCACGATACAACCCTTCCCGTAGGAAGTACCCCCCGTCACCAATTGGAGGGGCCTACCCCCAGCCATTAGTGTATACTCCAGGTTGGCGAGATCCAGCCACCATGCCAGAAGCTTCTCATTCTCATTTCGTGGTGCCTACCGGGAGGATTTTATGACCTGTAAAGGAAAATCGGAATTAAAAAGAAATTAAGTAATCTGAAATCATGCTTTACTTCTGAGACAACCAACAACAGATTTCGGATCATTCACAATCGTTTTAGTGTCAGATGCACAACCGACAATCTGGGCGATCTGTTGGCTCAAATTCAAGTTATTCTGCTGTTCGGTGGGTGTAAGTAAGATTGCCGACGCACTCTCCATAATGGCTCTACTGAACATGCCCTTGGTCAACGGTGACACACAGAACAAGCTGACGGATATGGCACCTACGCTTTCGCCACTCAAAGTGATCAGGTCTTTGTTACCACCGAATGACGCTATGTTATTGTTCACCCACTGAAGCGCCATATACATATCATACATGCCTAAAAGGAACAAAAAAAAATATTCAGTGGAAATACATTTGAAGGGTCCCTTTCTTATTGCTAAGAATGCCAATTCATCAAAGTCAAAACTAAAGACAGATGACAAGGTATATAATATTGCTTATAGGACTGTTAGATGAGTCTGTAAGTGAGTTGGTTGCGAGAACCTAAGACCGAAGGGTGTGCAGCCGAGATTAACCCCAATATTGTGGATAATATGCAATTTAGAATGTCCTGGGATGGAATTCGAAACGTTAGGGTTTGTAGTCGAGTTTAACCACAATATTGAGGGGAATGTGCAATTTAGAATGTCCTAGGATGGAATTCGCAACGTTAGGGTTTGTAACCGAGTTTCCCCACAATATTGGGAGGGGTGTGTAAGTTAGATTGCCCTAGAAAGGAATTCGAAACGTTAGGGTTTGTAGCCGAGTTTAACCACAATATTGAGGGGAATGTGCAATTTAGAATGTCCTAGGGCGGAATTCGCACCGTTAGGATTTGTAGCCGAATTTAACCTACTATATTGTGGGGAATGTGTAAGTTAGATTGCCCTAGAACGGAATTCGC